>BGPR01021004.1:0-27073 GCA_013235015.1 Araneus ventricosus | reverse complement strand
TAATCAAACATTTTGACATATATATTTCGGATATAACTACTCAAATATTTTTTTATTTTTTGGAAAAATTTTATTTTTAAAAAGTCTACATGTCATTCTCGTAAGAGTGCTTATAATATGTATCTTTAACTAGCTGTCCTATCCTTTCATTTTTAAATTATCCTTCAGTGTCAAATGAGTGTTTCTGATTCCTATATAATTCGAGAGTTTGCGTGGGAGAATGATGGATCTAGGTAGAGCATTAAAAATTAAGACCATGAAGGTCTCCCCCTTTATATGATCAATCTAGTTTTGGGTCATTTTTGAAGAAAAATAACGAACAACAGAAAATTCGAAGTTTGGAAAGAAAAATTGTTCTGCGAAATGATAATAGCCCACACCTTTTCAAAAGGCATGTAAAATACCGAAAGGATCCATGTGCTTACCTTTCCAAATTTGTCCAGCACAGATCCAAAGAAGGGTTTCGGCTTTATGTATGGAACTCCTTTCTTCTCCCACAAGTCATAGCTCTTGCTAGAACTCCTGTTGTAACAAAAAAAATACGTAAAAAAACTCTAGGTGATAAAAATGAAACATGTAATTTTTTTTTTCAGATACGAAGTAAAATGTCACTAAAATTTGCGTACAAATTTCAACGTTACCACTTTTCAAGGTTTTTTTAAAGTCTGCTGCCGCGTGAGAGTTTTTACGAAAGAACTGCTATCACACCAGGCAAAATTATTCCGCGTAGACAAAAATGTTCACCGTTGCCAATTAGCAATAATTAAAGTTTGCGCTTTAGAAAGGTTTGGTTTCAACAGCCCGTTTTGAATGAACCGACATTTTTGTTAATTAGTTTTAGATTTTGGTTTACATTGACAATATTTTAAAAGTCCAAAAATGGAACCCTCTGCAAGCTGTGCTCAAAAATAAGCACTTCTAATTTAGATATTTTAATCAAGTAATTCAATATGGAATTTCTGACCAAATTAAAAGTCTTTTTATTTTAAACCTTTTCCTTTTTAGAAGTTCGATGACATAACTTGTACTGATCGTTTCAATATCCCGAAACTAGCACTTCTGGACGATTCTACTCCGGAAAAGGGTGATAGCCAATGAGTAAGATCAGCGCATTTCCTGAATCCTTTGTTAGGTCACGCAAAGTAAAATGTAAACATCTCCTCCTCTCTTTTTCACTTTTCTCTACTTTTGGTGAAAATAACTCCGCCTGGTACATGCGCAAAATTGCTTAGGGTTTCGGAATTCGAGAACATACAATATTTCAATTGCCAATATACAATACAGGTGACAGGTACAATATACAATACAAGGTGATTCTAAAATCATAGAACAAACTTTAAGGGTAGGTCAAACGTACGGAACATGGATGTGACAAACGCAAAAGGAGAACCACTACAGGGAGTTCTTTGCCAGCCGATTAAGTAAAAGAAACGGATACCCCAGATAAGGAGTGCTACACAGGATTAATGAAATACAAATTTACAAAAGCACAACAACACATTTGCATTAATAAACATGCAAAGTGTGTTTAGCTTTGGATGGCCAGTTCTTTCAATACTTATTTAACGTACTCCAGAGCAGTGGTCAGCAAAATATTTTCATTTCCGACCCCCTCACTTTGTGTAAAATTTTTTCGCGATCCCTCTGTGGGTCGCGACCACGTTTTTCGAAGAAAAGCATTATATTTTTTTTATTATCAATTGAATTCCTTTGAATGTACCGACCCACGATGATTTTCTCGCGACTCCTAGAGGGGTCGCGACCACGTTTTTTGAAGAAAAGCCTTATATATTTTTTTAATATCAATTGAATTCCTTTGAATTTACCGACCCACGATGATTCTTTCGCGACTCCCAGAGGCGTCGCGACCCACGGTTTGCGCACCACTGCTCCAGAGGTTTGTAATTGATTCTGCCTCCTATTTGCCATTATACGTCATGCTGCGTACGACTTGTCATGGTGTTATTTATTCAACTACTGCATTAGAACGAAGTAACTCAAAGCCAAATTTTAAGATTGTAGTTCCAATAGTTTCCACAACAGCCTTAAACTGAAAAAGCTTTTTTCCAACCCCGAGATAAACGGAACGGAGACTTTGAATATTGTTATTTATACAGAGTCGGTTTTATCACTAGGTAGTTCTAGGCGACTCCTGGAGTACCATGGGGGGCGCTTATCCATCTGTCGAAATTTCCGTTCATTTGTCGAATTTTAGTTCCTCATTGTTGGAGCAAACCAAGATTTCACCGAAATCTCTGCTAAATTTAATTCATTTTTCACCCTTTTAAAAAAGTAAAACAATTCAAGATGTTAATTCACAAGAATTAAATAAACATACTTCTGAGTCACTGACTCAACAGAAAGTAGTTTCAATAAAAAAATATAACTCTCAACAAAACTGAAAATAGACATAGAAAATAGAAAATAAATAAGTGTAGCGTGGAAACGCGTTTAGCTAGGAGGTTGATTCTGGTGTCAGTTTAACGAGCTTGAAGCGTATTACTAGGACCAAAAGTGAGACCATAGAAATATTTATCAGAATATAAGACAAAATCGGTATTAAATTGAAAATTTCCACCTCCGCATGCTTTTGATTATAAAAAAAGTTAGTCTGTGGTAGCTTGTTATTTATCTATTCTGTAACCATTAGACTAATCTGTGTAAATATTGTATTAAAGAGATTGATAATTAAATTACAAATTAATAAGAAACACTTGCTTTATGATTTTATCCCGACGTTTTCTCGAAAACTCTGCGGCGCGGACCCGCACTGCGTGTTTTTTTTTTTTTTTTTTTTTTTTTTTGTTGCTGTTGTTAATTATATTAACTAACGTCCCGTTTTGAAGCAACTCTAGGGCTATTTTGGGACGGACCTCGAAATTTTGAACAGCGTTCAGATGACGAGAACGACACCTGAGCTGGCACCGCCTTCTCCAAACTTCCGCACCACACCACCGGGATGACGTTTGGCCCCCTACGCAAGATTCAACGTGCAACAGGACCAATACACGACGGATCTTCAGTGGAATCGGGTTTCGAACCTGGAACTCTCCGGCTCCGACACCTTAAAAAAGCGTACGAAATTTTTCCTGAATTCTTCAATGGACTTGGGAAGTGTATTTAGATCTTAAACTCACACACTTCCAATTTTTACTTTCTGATCTTTGAATTTTTACTACTCGGAGTAGACAAGGAGAAAATATAGGATTCGCCAAAAATTCCGACCCTGTGATTTTTGTGCATCTCCATGTTTTAGTTTCCTCTCGTTCGATAAACGCATTTTGGGAATTATGTCTGTCTGTCTGAGAACGTGATAACTCAAAAATGGAATGAGGTAGACGAATGAAATTTGGTATTCGGTCTGTACACAAAAATTGTCGATCTGCATGAAATTGTTAACGAAATTAGTCAAAGGGAAGAAAGACTATTTGCGTTTATCTGAACCCTAACTCAAAGACGCAACAAGTTTGATGAATGAAATTTAGAATGAGGTTTTGTACAACAGCATTGTAAATGCGTTTCAAATTGTGTAACAAATTCTTCTACCAGTAGTCAATACAGGGTGCCCACCTAAATAAATGTCACCCCCTTTTAACTTCAGAACGACGGCAACTATAGTCATGAAAGTAGGGTCTAGATACAGTAAAACGTCTATGCGCTATGCGATGAGACCCCTTACAGCGCCACCTGGTGGCAAACTCCGGAGTTAGCGTTCCTACCTCGAAAACGGTACAAAATGGGGGGGGGGAATGTCAACCACAAAGTTGTAGAGCGTTATCGATTTAGTACAAAAAGACACCTTGCACACATAAAATGCCTCATTTGTTTGCTCGCATTTTCCGAAATTGTAAGGTCACAAGACATGGACAAAATGAGAAAGTGTTATTTTTTGGACAAAAAAAATGACCCCATTATGTTTTTTCCTGTGGGAATAACGCAAACAGCAAGTTACGCGACCTTTCCGCCAACAGTGCAGGATTTTTCGATGACGTAATACTGCTGCTTGGGCTAGGGCACCCAACTATATGCTAAAACGTGTGCAAAGCGAAATTCAAACATGGGCTCATATCTGTATTGTAGATGACGTAGAGCACTTTGGACTCCGAAAATTAAGGTATCTTGTGATAACTAATTGTTTTTTCTCTTTGTAAACCGTTTTGTAAGGTCGCAGTTTCAGAAATCAAGAATAATCAAAACTGCATTTTGAGCGTTCTGTTCTTAGTATTAATATGCACAAGGCGTATTTTTGTACTAAATCAATAACGCTCTACAACTTTGTGATTGACATTTTTCCACTATTTTGTACAGTTTTCGAGACAGGAACGCTAACTCCGGAGTTTGCCACCAGGTGGCGCTGTAAGGGGTCTCATCGCATAGCGCATAGACATTTTATTATATCTAGATACTACTTATATTAGTATTACCTTATTCTAGTTTCCGTCGTTTTGAAGTTAAGGGGAATAAGGAGGGAAGTTACTTAAGTGGACACCCTGTGTATCAGAGTATATTTTAAGACGATAATTCAGATAAGCAACAAGTTAAATGGATGAAATCTTGGCATGTGACCTTTGCATAAAAATTGTAGACAAGCATCAAATTTTGGACCGAATCCGTCATTAGGAAGACCGTCTATCTATCTATGACTGAGTACGTAAACACGATAATTCAAAAACCCAGAGCGCTAGAAGGATGAAGGATGAAAAGGCTCACGGCGGATCTTTGGTCGAAGCGGGTCTCGAAACGCGATACCGGTTAGAAGCCATGACCCACAGTTTATGAAGATCTTATCTATAAGCCTTAACCCGAGAATGGTAAAGCTGCGTTCCTACGGCCTGTCTTTCCACAAGTTCCGTCCGCGATTCGCGTTATTCCTCGTCGTCGGAACAGGAAGAATCGATGTGACTCGTGGACTTGTAGTAAGTACATCTGTTGTCTCCGGCGTTATGGCGGTAAATAGCTCGCACATCAAAGGAGGAGGAGTGGCCAGACGGCGCAACTGGTCGGAATTCCACCGGCTACAGTCCACAACTACGAACATCGAGCGACTCGAGGTTTGCCAAGCCACACGCCGTGGGAACAAGGCTTAACGTTGAGTCAAATTGACTCCTTTTCCCAATCAAACTGCGAAGTAACGTTACAATTCCAGAGTTAAAGATTCTTTTCTATTTAATTACGTTCTAAATATTGAGAAAGATCGTTGGATTAGCGAATCCCTCCCCCCCTACATTCTATAAATCATTCAACTTTTAAGCCGTTTGAAACTCAGAATCTTTTTAAAATTAAATCTTACTCGTATCGGCTATTGGTGAGGTAGACCTCGATTATCCGATCAACTCGGATAATCGAACACTCGGTTAACAGATATTAAATTTTAGATCGTGACTTCATTCCTTTCGAGAAGGATTTTCAAAATCGCTTCTTTGAAATTATAAAAATAAGTTCGCTAGGTATTAATATTTTAACAAACTCTTTTAACCCGTTCAGGACCGTCATCACATATATGCGATCTCTCTTTCCGTCCGCTCTGGCCCGTCATCACATATATGCGATCTCTCTTTCCGTTCGCTCTGGCCCGTCATCACATATATGCGATTTCAACTTGGAACGTTTTATTTGAATTTTTAAACGGCGCTAGATGGCGGTAAAGTCCGTTACAATTTTCGAATAATATTTCACGGTGTGTTGACCTTCAGTATGCACTTTCGGTTCCGGATTTTTTTTGTTGGATGAGGGCTATTTGATTATGTAAACAACTGCGCATTTAAGGATTGCGCAATTAAAGCGTTATGATTAAGCAATTAAAGAGCTATGATTTATTTTGCGGTGGATTTTTTTTATATTTTGATGGCACGATGAAAGGATGGAATGTTTATTGGTTAGGGGTTGGAGTAGAAATTATCGTTTGCAGTTTGGAGTTCGCTAGACAGTCTTTTGTATTTTTGGGGTAAATTATATTTTAGTTCAGTTGTTTTTTTAAATATCATGAAAATTTTATTACATTATATTCGGATATACTATCAATGATAATAAATTGTAAATTTCAGCGTATTTACTTGCAGTAATAATTTTATATGAATTTTTTAATAAAATTAGGCTTAACGGGAAAAATCGCCCGGTCCCGTGCGTACGCATCCTTCCGGAGCTCGCGGGCTTGGGGAAGCGCTTCTTTCTCCTTTCGCTGGTCCTGAACGGGTTAATAGCTATCAATAAGGTTGCCATACGTCCCGTATATACGAGACTGTCGCCGTCACCACTCAGTCCCGTATTACTTATTTGTCCCGTTTTCTGCCTAAACTCTGCGTCAGATATCGGGCGAAAGAAACAGGCGGATTAAAGAAACAGGTTATCAGTGGAGACAACTGAAGCAATTTTGATTTGCCATTATAATGTTTAAATGACTTGCAGCCAATTTTATAATTAAGTGAAAGAAAAAATGATATAATTAAGAAATTAAAATCAACTTTAAAATATGGCTGGGCCAAATAGGATTAGCCTCGCATTTTGTATTATTCCAACTTTAAAATATGGCTGGTCTAAATAGGATTAGCCTTGCATTTTTTTTATTATTCTACGTGTTTATTTTATTAGATTGATAAAAAAAATCAATAAAGATTAAGCAGAGTAAAATAAACCATTACATACCCACTTTTTTCATTTCTTATTTATTTAGCACTTATACGTTCCGTATCAATGTTTGAGAATTATGGCAACCCTAGCTATCAAACTTCTTATCGGCTCGGTTAAGAGAGGCCCGAATAATGGAGGTTCTACTGTACATGTATTCAATACCATTAAACGTGTCTGTCGTGTTCCGAGATGACAAAGAAAGTAACCATGACAACGAAGTGCAGAGTGGTACTTTGAATTTTTCATGATTGTGTGAACAGCTGTTCATCTGCGATGCGACAATAAATAAGTAGAGAAAAAATATAAACTGATGCGAGATGAAAAACGGAAGTGTTTAATATCGATACGAAAATTTCGTAATTTTACTCGTCTTTCTTTTAATTCACGAATGTACTCTGTGTGAACAGAATCTACTTGTAAGAATTGTTAAGTTTTAAATCTCTGTATTCGCAGCTTTATTACATTCTTTTTATCCTCGGTCACCGTGTTCATTTTTGAAATTCAATTGTTTTCCTTGTTTTTGATCAGATTTGTCACTCTAGTTGGAGGACTGTGTTGTTAAGTAAATTGAAGTAAAAACACTCATACTGAACTGACTTCTATTAAACCATAAAAGAGTTTATTTAATTACCTAATTGGTATATAATTTCAAATGATTAAATAATCAAAACACAATTGCATTAAGCGAAATCATCTTTTCTCTTAATATGTCGTTTTAATTAAGTTTGTTTGATGTTGTTTTATTCTTTTAATGCCGCTCTTTCTTCTTAATAATCAATAAAGTCTTTTATTGTACAGTAGAACTTCGATTAACCGTCACCGTCCGCACCAGGCCTGTGACGGATAACCGAATAGACGGATAACAGGAATCCCTTAACACATATGTACAGTAACGTGATTTCACTGCTGTCTTGGGTCGAAAATGAAAATAAAATCCTTTCAACATGAACAATACATACATATTGTATTGAATTTTACAAAAGACCAATACAAACTTCAATACAAGAGTAGGGTAGATGCTCCAGTTTTGGCCACATTGGATCTGTTTTTCCAATAATTAACAAGTAATATCAAATTAACTAATAAAAAGCATTCGAATACTTTAAACAATCCTTATTTTACTATTTTCAATCTGATTGGTTCATTTTTCTCAAACATGTGACTTGTAAAAAAATTAAATGCATGATCATGTGTTGTATACTCATAACTGTTAAGGTTTTTGTTAAGGAATAAGTATTTGCAGTTTTTCATCATGAAGCTCTCAGAATTAAATGATTAATCTAAAACTGATTACCTATAGGATTTATGAAGTAAGCTTTCTTTTTATTCTGATTTCAAATCAAAATTAATTATTTTTAAGATTAAATGGGTGGTGGCCAAAACTGGTACTTTAAATTTACTATATGTGTGCCAGTTTTGGCCATTCAGATGGCCAAAAGTGAAACACTACATGTTCCAGTTTTGGCCACAAAACTTCATTATTGTGTTTTTAGCCATTACATAAAATTAAGAATATCTGGATGAAATAAAATCAACTAATTTAGTTTTGTTTCTAAAATAAAAGCAACTAACTTAATTTTATTTCTAAAATAAAAGCAACTGATTTAGTTTTGTTTCTAAAATGAAAAGTAGCTTATATAGCTTTGTTTTTGAAATAAAAGCAACTGATTTAGTTTTTTTTCTAAAATAAAAGTAACTGATTTAGTTTTGTTTGTTTTCATTTTACATAGTTACTCCAATTAAAAATAGAAAACAGGTAGCATTTCCATAAAAAAAATTTTGCTACTTACCATCTAAAGTTGGTAATGCAGTTAAGACCATTCAAAATGGAATGTCAAGAACATATCCATTTTGAATGTTTACCTCACATTTATGCTAGAAATTTCAACTTGAGGAACCTGAATCGAGTGATGAGGAATATTCTTTTATATGCATGGATTGCTCTAATTTTAAAAATGATTCTGATGAATTTGATTAATGTTGCAATTAAAAATTATAAAAATACATATTTGTGGATATTGTTAGTGAGTATAATAATGCAAATTCTTGACTTGTAAGATTTTTTTAAAAAATATGCTTTTACAATGTAGGTTTATTCTTCTCCCCATTTTTTGTTTCATATTTTATCAAAAAAAAATTATGTGAGTATATATAGTTTGCATTTTATCAATCAAATTAAATTGTAGTTTGTATTTTATCAACCAAATTAAATTGTTTTCTGCATTCCTGTTTCTTTTTTTTAAACTGAAATCTGCAGCTAAAATCATCTTAGATAAATTTTATTACATACCTTTATAAATTCATCAACAAAACACATTTAAAATAACACAAAATAATGTAATTTTTACTTAAAATTCATTAAAATGTCTGTTAAAAATATAATATTAGTGTGGCCAAAACTAGTGCATAGAGGTGGCAAAAACTGGTGCAAGGTGGCCAAAACTGGTGCAAATGGGGTTGGTAATTTATTTAAAAATTCATAACTCTAAATCTAAAATATTCTTCAGAAAAATTTTATAACTAGCAGAAAGCCAATAAAATTTGTTAAAGAATAGTATAAGTATGATTTAATATGCTTTAAACAGTCATCCACTGTGAAATTTCCATTTCAAATTTTCTCTTAAGGTGGCAAAAACTGGAGCATCTACCCTAGTTGTACAGAAACCCAGATAGCACAACATGTTGCACGATATTGTAAAATATTATATGGTGTTGTACAATATTGCGAATATTGTTCAATATCGTACAATATCTTTGTGCTACTGGGGAATGCATTGTAAAACTATGGACGAGTTTTCTGTTTTGTTTATTTACATTAAAATGCCGTGACTACGCAATCCCGGTGTAATGCTAAGTCAATGGAATCTTCAAAGCGGCAGTCCAGGTTTTTAACGTAAATAAACAAAACAGAAAACTCGTCCATAAACCTACGTAACTTTTTGCTTTTTAGACGATGAAGGATAACAGAAACTGACGGTAAATCGAAGCTTCACTGTACTGTGTTTTTATGCCTCAAAGTATTTCATTATCATAAAAATTTAATTATTACCTTCATTAGTACAGAACTGACATCAATTTGCACGCATTTTTCTTATGTGAAACTTTAGAAAGTCGCTTGGGGATTACAGCCTTTGTTGCTTCACATCCCATAACTCCTATCATTCAAGATTCAAGTCGCTTTGGTGCAGGGCCATTTTCTGAGTCTGCATCAGATTTTTAATTCAGTTAGTTTAACATGAGAATTTGAAGCTACAAGAAGACCTCGTAATTTTGAACCGCGGTCAGATAATGACACCTGAGGCGGCATCTTATCTCCAAACTTCCACATCAGCGAGTAGACGAATACACACCAGCAGCGGCGCTGGTTATTGTCAACTTTACATTACATTAGGTTTTTGACAATATGCAGGTAAGCTGAACATAGCTGCGAATTCAAAGAAATTTAAAAAAAGTACAAAGAATGCACCTGAGGCCATTTCTATGGAAACCCATATAAGGTAATAGTTTCCGTTTGATAGCAGAAATAGCCTTCTTTGCTACTAAGTCTTTTTTTATCATTGATTATTAAGATTTATGTTCCGTCTCCTTTTAGTTTTGACTCCTAAACATTTTATTAAAAAATTCATTTATCACACTGTCATTTGAGGCTATTGTTTTAAACATGATTTTAAATTACGGTGAATCATAATTGGTAATTTTATCCTACCGGGTGAGAGTGTATGAACACATTGTGAAGGTCACTCAAATTAGATTGAAAGTTCAAAACCACACAAATAATGACTTTTCTATTATTTCACGCATTATCTATCATAAAACAAACTGATGAAATTATGTAAAAATTATACACAAATGTGTTGCATTTTTTAAATTGGCTAGTTGGTCTATTTTAATATTATTAGGAATATCGGTCGAACTGGAAAAGACTATAATCTCCATTTCCCTCAACAAAATATTATTTAGCGAACTCAAAAAAGATTAACATACATAAAAACCACTTACCGAACGAAAAAATACAAAGCCACTATAACACAGGTGGCAATCCCTATGGGAGTGAAAATTAATTCTTTTAGCACTTCCATCTCACGTGTCAGTTCAACGCTCAAAACAACGTCCGAATCGCACGCTTTGTTGTCGGCTTTGAAGCTCCAATGCCGGCGAATACCAGCTCATTTGTATTTATCCTACTCGTTATCCGTTTCACAACTCGACGAAAAGTTATCTTTCCTCTTCCCAACGTTAAATTCAAGGACGAAAAAGCGATTGCACAACGTTATAACACAGCAGAGTTGGCTGACCCTAACAAACAAAAAAAATTCGTAAATGTGGATCTCAAAAACTAGTTTTATTTAGATTCAAGATGTGTAAGAGAATTTTTTTTATAGGCTTCGCTTGTGTTGAATTCGCAAATGAATTCTAAATAAACAAATAATTTCGTAGACCTTTAAATAAAATCGTATTTTCTTAAAAATCGTATGATCTATTCTATGTAAAAGTCGTATCGTTCTAATGACATTCGTGTTGTTTTCTACTGGTTTTTAGTGATTCTAGAATCTAGATAATAATATAATGGATAAAATGGTTAACACAAACAAAAACTAGCTAAAGTAACGTTGTATAGCAGTTTTGGTTTAATTTTATGAGTCGCGAATTCGAAAGCTTAGCATCACTATTCTATTTTCCTTCATTAAAGTAATGCGCATGCTCAGGGAGAAGGCCTTCCCTCTTCTCAGAATGCGTTTCAATGCCAATCGATACATGTGTTCTGACAAGCGCTCGTTTCCGGAGTCTTCAGCACAGATGAAATTATAATTCACAGTCGTTTTCTAGCTCAAAATCTTTTCAAGTTGCGCGTTCTTTGTTTCCTCACTCAATTCAAAAGTAGGGTGATTCAGTGAGAACAGTAAAATCAATAACCAAAGAATAACTACGAGCAACCTAATCACTTTTAGGTAGTCGATTTGTCAAATGCAATCTATAATCCACTATTTTCAAAATTTAATTCAAATTATTGTATAGTTTTCATTTTTGTATTAATTTCTGAACTCGATATGCACTTATTTTCGAAAAATCATCTGTCATTGATACTCTGATATCCGATTATTTAATTTTGAAAATACTGTAAACAAACCGCCTTAGGCGACTAGCTTGTTCGCTCATTTTAGTAGTAGTCAATTATATCATTAAAATTTAAAATTTTCAATTTATGTGAAATACAGTAAAGCCTATTCAAAACTGACGGAACATCAATAAAAATTCGAATTAAGAAAAACTAGGTCTCCATGAGTACAGAAACTTGTACATCAAGAGAAATTTAACAGTTTTAATAAATACATAATAAAGAGGTGAATAAACAGTAAAAAGAATGACAGTAATTTTAGTTATAAAAATCATGTTTTTAATACATAAGTAATTGTAATCAGTAAACAGAATTCAGCATTTTGAATAGAACAATTGTACAAAAGAACTAAACATTACAGTGCGTATCTAATATGTTCAAAAAATGAGAAATTTTTTATTGTCCTCTTGATTGAATAGATTGGCATGTAAAATAAAACAGACCTGGTGATCCTAAGCTACGAACGTATTTAACTAACAAAAGCGATTCAAAAATAAAAACAAATTAACTTTAATTAAATTTAGTTTGATACAGAATTGATCAAAATAAATTCGAATATATACGACATTTTAGCATTATGTCAGTAGAAAATTCAAGGGTCCAGAGAAAAAATTATATTTAAAAATTATTTTCGAATTAGCCAAATTCTACTGTAATTATCATATTCAACGAAATATTTTTTTAATTTAACTGTTATTTTTAAACTGTTATTTTTAAACTGTTATTTTTGAAATAGGTAAAACTCGAGATTCTGGACAATGACTACCATAAGCCAATAAAATCTAAAAAAAAAGAAAGAATTTTGTGACTGTATACTTCGAAAGAGAATTGTGAACCCCAAATAACACCAAAATAATAATAACAATCAGATGTAACCCACAGAGAAGAAACCAAAAAAAAAACACCTAAATCAATAACAAAAAATGGATGAAAAATTCTCATCTTCAAATCCATTAGCTAAATTTTTCATTTGCAAATGAATGCAATTATCGGCTGCCATTTCTTAAGTCTTACAGTTGAATTTCTTGTGACATTACGCTGGGACAATTTGAAAAGAATTTCATTTTCAAGTAAAATTAGCAAAAGAAATGAATAAAGCACAGTTATAAAAAAAAGACGAAAAAATCAGTAATTTTTGCAGTTTAAGCCTGCATTAGAGAGAAATAATTTTAAAATAATCATATGCAATACGAAATTTTTTTTAATTAATAGAATTATAAAGCATTCATAATGGCAAAAAAGTTTAATAATTTGCATTACAATATTTTAATATCTTTTTCGTCTTAAATGGGGTGTTCTAATCGATTTTTGTCAAAAGATTGCTTCGAAAAATATTTTGAAATAGGATTAAAATTTCGATGAAATACGACAAAATGCTGCACGGCATTCACTCTAATATTATCGGAAAGATGAATTTCTGCATTTTAAAACTTGTGATTTTTTTCTTCGATAATAATTTCGAAATCTGTTAGTGAAAAGGTGCAAAAATGTCAACATTTCGCGTATCTATTTAAATAAAAATTCGAAAAAACCATCCAATACACATTATCTAGAGAAATCTAATATTATACCGAAATGCTTCCTCTCCCTCTAAAGTGAACGTTCTCAAACAGTATTTTTAATATCATCAAAAGTTTATTATTAGCAATTTAATATAGCATAAGCATATAGCATTTTAATATAGCATATAGCATTTTATTATAGCACAGCATATAGCATTTTAATATAGCATAAATAGAAACAGGTAATATATTTTAAGTGCAATGATTAATAAAAATATTTGTTATGATTATACCAATATTTCTTTCGCAATTTTAAAGATAGGAAAGAAAACGATCAATTCGTAACATTTCTGAAAATGATCAATTTCGACGTAAAAGACAGGTATTAACTATCTTGAGACAGAAAGAAACTGCTTTGAAGCTCTACTGAAACTAAATCTCCAATCATTATTGTTCTTTTTAAGATTCTCAAAAGGGAAAAATTACTCTTATTTCTCATCAGAGTATTTGAATATTGCTTATTTCAAATTTTGTCAACATTTACTAATAATTTATATATGTATGTATTTGGGGAACTTTCTCAACTCTTTTAAATCAAATCGTGTTTTATAAGTGAATAATTAATGTAAAATAATGAAACAGTTATAATTTAACTCAGCTGTCAAAGCGGTTGTATTTAAATATCATATCTTTTCAGCGACACGCTGTCTGGAGATTGAAAAAAAGAGAATTCTGGTTTTTTTCCCCTTAATCAATTGTCTTGCCTCTTGCCAACGCATTCAGATATCCAACCAATTGGAATTTAGGACATTGCCATTGCCGAAAACAGCAATCCTATCCCCCTCTCCAGATACATATATGCGTCGTAAGGATCAGCTTATTTTTTGCCTCTTTCACAGTGTTACCATTTGACGTTACAGTAGAGTCCCGTTAATTCGGACCCCGCTTGTCCGGACATGCAGTTAATCCGGACGGGATTTTTAAAAATTAATTTTGAAAAGGTACAGTAGTACCTCTTCGTCATCGTCATCCTCAGCAGCCCACTGGAGGACTTCAGTATTAGACCCCGTAATCCGAACGAATTCAGACACATGGACGTCCGTATTAGCGGGACTTACGGATTAACGAGGTTTGAAAAAAATAACTTAAAACACTTTTTTCAAAAATTGTGTGTATAGGTACTATGGTATATTTGTATGAACTAACATTGTATGGATAAATTTAATGAACATGATACAGTATGAACATGATATGTACATACATAATTACTATATATGCAAGTGAATGAACATAATCAGTGTCCAAAAAAGTCAGTGATTTTTCTTTGCGCGGACGTTCCAATTTTTAATTCAAATACGTGGTCTGAGGGGCATAATTTCGTGTGATTCAAAATTTTGCTCTTCAGCCCACTGTAATGAAGTGTTGAGTGCTGCCCCAGCCTCAGAATGAGAAATTTTTATGGGATTTACAGGGGTGACGTCGTCATCATCATCATCATCATCTTCTAATGCTACAGTCCTGATAATTTCGTCGTCTGTTAAAATTTTATTTCGAGTCAAACTGTCGTCATCCTCAGCAGCCCACTGGAGGACTTCAGTATTAGACATCGGGTTCGTGTTTTGTAATTGGTTAACGAGTGATTCAAGACGAATTTCTTCAGTTTGCACATTTTCTTCAACTTCAGAATCAATAAAATTGGGAAGCAAATTTTTCCACGATTTGTTGATAAGCAATGTAGACACAGATGCCCAACAGTTAGCAAGACTGAACACGACATCTTTTAAATTTACATTTGTCTGTGTTTTCTCTAAGTTTTCATTGTGCACAGGATCATTGAGAATCGTCGTAAGAAGCAACTTGCGATAGCCCAGCTTGATACTTTGAATAACATTCTGATCCATGGGTTGGATCAGCGCAGGGGTTGGAGCAGCGCAGGATGTGGGTTTGCATCATTCTCCATGGACCGAGGGTTCCGCATTAGCGCGTGTCCGGAGTACCGGGGTTCTACTGTTTATAGATGTTATGCGTCTGAATAAAAAGGATTAAAATCTACGATTACGTTTACAGCAAGTAGAGTCGCGCTAATCCGGACAAGATGGGGCCGGCCTCTGTCCGGATTAAACGGAATTTGCCTTAAAATGTAAGTAATACAAGTTTTATATGGGTAAAACTATAAAAATCTATGTTTTTTTCTCATAAATGCATACAACTTTTCATACAGCTTAATTTTAGTTTCAGTACTACTGTATACGTAGATCTAAGTTTATAACCTACGAACTGATGTAAGATTAACAAAATATCTTTGTACATATAATTAAAATACATATAATACATTATAGAATACCATATTGAAGCTAGCAAAGGTTTTGATTGTGAATTTAAGAAGATACTAAAACAAAGCTTCTATGTTGTAGCTAGTTTGGACAGTTATGAGGATCTAAACAATTTTATTTCCAAATCCACTCAATTGATGTCGCAAGATGGTTTTGAACTCAGGTACTGGGAAAGCACAGAATGCAAAACTGAACATGGTTGGGAAACTCCTATTTTAGGGATGAAATGGAATCGCCAGTTGGATTCTCTGAGGGTTAATGTGAACTGGATGAATGAATTAAGCCTTGAGAATATTACGAAGAGAATTATGTTGTCAGCAGCGCATAAAATTCTTGATCCAATCGGGTACGCCGCCCCAGTTATGCTTTGCGCCAGTTAATGTTGAAAAAAGCCTGGAAAATAACCATAGGATGGGATACCGAAATTACGGGCAATCTGAGAAAGGAATTCGTACAGTGGTTTCAAGATCTAAAGATCCTCGAAGAAACTCACATTTCCAGGTGGGTAAATGTTACAGCAGAAAATTTGAAGCACTGCACATTTCATACATTTTTGTGACGCAAGCAAGGAGGCTTATACTGCTGTGGTATTTTTGAGATTAGAAGAAGGTTCTGTTAGACTGCCTCTTCTTGCTGCTAAATCTAGAATAGCTATTTTAAGAGGTGGTACAATACCACGTATGGAACTTTTAGCTGCCTTGGTAAGACTGAGACCTGCAAGACTAACAAATTCAGTTATTGAGGCATTGAATTGGAAGGAAGTAAAATGCTACTACTGGAGTGATTCGACTACTGTACTCGCATGGATATCTAGAGAGGAACGTTGGTCAGTATTTGTCCGAAATCGAGTACAGGAGATAAGAAAACTGACTTCTCCTTTAGCATGGAATCATATAGATGGTGAATTAAATCATGCTTACATGCCATCTAGAGGCTGTACAGCAACACAACTTATGTCACTTAGATGAGGGGAGGGACCAAAATGGTTAACAGAACCTCCCAACTTTTGGCAGCATGGAAATATCGTAAATGAAGATATTAATGAAGACGAGATAGAAAAGGAAAATTTAAAGTCTACAAAAGCGTTGGCTAACAATGAAAATATTATCCAGTGCAATAGAATCTATTCGTTCTTCTCCAAATACCAACAAATAGTACGTTTAGTATGTTGGATGTTACGATTTAAAAATAACTGTATATGCACAAATGAAGAAAGAACGCGAGGAGAACTCACTTCTGAATTTCATAAAGCGGAGTTGAGATTAGTTTTGATGATTCAAAATGAATCTTTCGAAGGAGAAGACGACAAAAAATTAAAGGGTTTGGCTGTTATTGTAGATGAGGATAAAATCTTACGTGTAAAGACATAGATCGTTAAAAGAAGAGACAAAGAAGACTTCCGAAAGCCAATACTTCTACCCTCAAATCACGAAGTCGTACTCATAAAACATCATCGTAAGAAGAATTTACATTGTGGTCTTCAAATTTTGCAAAATATCTTAAGGGAAAAATTGTGGATTTTAAATGGGAGAAAAACAACACGCAAGGTTGTATCAAAGTGTGTAATTTACCAACGATTCTCTTCAAAGAGTCTAGAAATTGATTCTGGCCCATTACCTGAAAATCGTGTTCGAGATGCTGCTGTTTTCCAAATCACAGGAGTAGATGCAGCAGGACCGTTATTTCTCACAGGCAATCAGAAAGCTTGGTTGCTACTCTTCACCTGCGCTGTTTACCGAGCTGTGCATCTAGAACTGATCACCAGTTTAACTACTGAAGCATTTTTGATGGGTTTCGTAGGTTTGCAGCAAGACGCGGAAGATGCTCTACTATTTATTGCGACAACGGCACCAATTTCGTTGGAGCTGCCAATCTATTACATGGCTTGGATCGGAATAAAATTATAAGACATGGTGCTGTCAACGCCATCGATTGGAAATTTAGTTCGCCAACAGCTGTATAGTGGGGAGGTTGGTGGGAGAGACTAATTCGAATAATGAAGGACCTATTAAAGAGGGTCTAAGGTCAAGCATAGCTAATTTATGAAGAAATGTTAACAATTCTGTGTGATTGTGAAGCGTTGATAAATTCCAGACCCCTTACTTACGTGTCTGAAAGCGAACAGCTAGTGCCAATATCTCCTTCGTCATTCCTACAAGATATCAAAGAATGGAATACACCGGATATAGATGCTATAGACCATAAAAGTCTAAATCGAAGAATAAAATACCGGCAAAATTTACAAAAGGACTTGCGAAACAAATTTAGAAACGAATATCTGGGACTTCTCTTACAAAGAACAAAAATTAGAGATGCGCGTAAACTTGCAGTTGGAGATATTGTGTTAGTTGGCGCAGACAATTTCAAAAGAATCAACTGCCACTGGGACGAGTAACAGATATTATTTCTGGGAAGGACGGGATTGTTCGACTTGTTAAAATACAAACATCGCATTCGAAATTACTCCGTCCAATTCAGCGTGTTTTTCCTTTAGGGATTTCATCTGCTAGCGACTTTCTACCGCCAATGAGAGTAAATCATACTGCTAGTATATATTCAGATGACAAGGAGACTTTTTCAGAATGTAAAAGGAAAGTTTCGAGATCAGGAAGAGAGATAAAAGTTCCCGAGAAATTCGATTTGTGAAAATTAGATTTGAAATTATTTATTTACTTTCCTAATATGTCTTTTTATATTCTGTATTGTTTATATTTATGTCAATTATTATATGAGATTGTATTTTTGTTTTGAATTTATATTTATTGTTATGTATGTCGATTATGATACACAATCAACAGGTGGGAGGATGTTGGGTTCGCACAATTGACAGCACTGGTAAAGCACGCATCACTGTATTTATATTGTGATGTCTCTCCTCTTTCCCACGAGGCAGACCGACCTCCCAGCGAAGTCCCCGAGGGAACGACGCAAGAGGAGCGTAAGTGGGTGATAAAACTGTCAACCTTACGCAAGCCTATAAGGGTCCAGCTGAGTGTGGTATCTTTCGACAAACCACCCGCGTGTAAGCCGACAAAGACCTCCGGTCAAGATTAACCGCAACCAGTCAACACCATGGAGGAAGGCACACGACTGCGGTTGGGTGATTTGTCCAGCTTGAGGACGAATCACCGAGAGATAATTCATCAACCACTCCCCTGACCTCTGAAGGTAAGGTGTTTAAAAAGGGAGGAAAAGAAGAGAAGAGAGAGATGAAATGTAAACACGCGCAGAGCCATCTCCGTTGTGTTGATTTGAAGATCCGCAATAGGAACTGAGACGAAACGAACGTTTTGACCCCGTGTTAGCCGAGCACCTCGGCTGGAAAGTCCCTATGGTGGACCGTTGCATTCTATCGAGCGTTCATTCAACCTCGATGTCTTATACCGACCCTCGGTATTTCTCCAACTCATCTTGAGTATCTATTAGCCAAAGCCTTGGCTAGAAGTGACCCTGTGGTGGACTTTTGCATATTATCGAGCGTTTTACAACCTCGATATTTTACATCGACCCTCGGTGTTTTCCATAACTCGCCCTGAGCTACTATAGACTACTATACTATGAGCTACTATACTCTCATAGTTCCCTGAACTTTACGATAGAGTTGCATCTCCGAGTATTCTCACCGTTAGTAACTTCGACGAAGTCAAGTTACACATTATTCATTGACCCTCGCGATCTATATCCGGGACTTGTTTATCTTCGTTCTTGAAATATGTATATACCAAATGTATATATATTTGTAAAATAGATATTTATTCAAGATTATCATTAAATTTAAAATGCTGGAATTCTGTGACTTCTATAAGTCTGTTGATCTTTGATCAGACCCCGGTAACACTAGGCCAAGACATAACAATATTTTTTGTTTTAAGAGTTGTGAACTACTTGTCTACTCAAGTTTTAGTTCCGATGTAAAAATTCACGGATAATGCGTTTGTAAAATTTTCAGTTTTGTAAAAGAGTTATTTTTTTATTGAAACTACTTTCTGTTGAGTCAGGGACTCAGAAGTTTGTTTACTTAACTCTAGTGAATTAATATCTTGAACAGTTTTACATTTTAAAAAGGTGAAACATTAATTAAATTTAGCAGAGACTTCGAAGAAATCTTGGTTTACTCCAACAGTAACTACTGTTTGTCCGCCACGAAAACTTTACTCATGAAGTTGTCGGCGGAAGAAACAGGCCGCCGTAGGAGGAATCCATTTCAAGTAAGTAGATGTTCATTCATATTTTTTGCATTGTCGCACTTAGCTCCAAATGGGAAGGAACGTGCAACTACGACAAAACCGAGAAGCTCCCTTTTTCCCTCCCCCTTCTTCTGTCCACTTACGAGGAGTGTACTGAGTTATTTTTAATGGCACTAACTTTTACAATCCAAGAAAATGTAGAAGAGAACGCAATTCGAACTCGCGATAATAGAATCCGTAGGCGCGCATGCAAACCACTATACAAGCTCGGACCACTGGCAGGAGGAAGAAGAATAGAGTTTTCGCTTCGTCATTGTGTCTTGAATCGTAAATGTGCCATGTCAGTTTCACGGCAAACCTGCTTTGCAAGTGGGGTGGCCGATTATGCTATGTTACTTTGCAAGAGTTTCGCTGCAAATTTGTCGCATCAAGTTTGTTATGACAAAATAATGTTTAGAAAAAATCACACTTCCTGCAAATGTGATGCTATCTGGGTTATTACATTAGATCACTAAACAATCGGAATCAGACAATAATCCATTAGTTTTCAGTTTACGCTTTCCTATGTAAGTTTACCAATATTATCTCTTTCTCTGCAATGTTCAGTGGTCTGGTAACTGAAATTTCTGCTTCTCAATTAAAAGGCGACAGGTTCGGATCTTGAAAATAATGAGATCCAATTAGACGAAATAGATTTCAGCATACTAATTTTATCTCGATGAAATGGCTTCACAGATTAATCTATTCATGAAGAGTTGTTGCACTATTATGGACGAGTTTTCTGTTTTGTTTATTTAGATTAAAAACCTGAGCATTACACCGGAATTACATGGTCGCTGCATTTTAATATAAATAAACAAAACAGAAAAGTCGTCCATAAAGACAGTAACATGTTTTCCATCGCGTATACCTCTCTTGCTACCAAAAGTCGCCATCTTTACAGGGCAGTAATGCACCGAAGCGACTCAAACCCTTGATATACCACCTTACGCAAGTCGAATCTGATTGGCTAATCGGATCACGTGGATTGTGAACGTCACATGGATTTCTCGCCAATATTCTAGATGCATTCTAGTAACCATTTTGAATATGTGCTTATGCGCGTTCACAGTTCCTTCTCTGAGTTGAGCGTTGTTTTGAATTTAATTGCAAGGCTAAAAGTGGAATTCAAATGCTCCTTGTATAGTTCTGAGTTTTTAAAAAGCGGTATCTGCACGACCATTTTTCACGAATCCATGGAATAGAAAATGATAGTAAAAATTCTGAAAGCTAGTCTATTAGCTTATATTGCGAAAAACATTTCGCATTTCAAAAAAGTTTATCGAAGCACGTGGGTAAAATTCATCAAGTTGTAAGGGCCACCGTTGTTTGCCAAGAAGAAAATCGCGATGAGAAATTTCGCAATGTTCGGGAAACACTTATACATAAATGATAGTTTTATTTACAATAAATTATTTAATAGGATATCGAGTTGCTATTCAGATTTTCTTGATGAATTAGTTGAACCAAATTTCCTGAAGAGGTTGACAATGATAAATCTAGATATTTTTCCTCACATTGAATTAAAGAATGATCAATATAGACCATCTTGTTTTTCATAATATAATAGTACATGAAAATTATATATTAATCTGGGAATTCTACTAAGCTAAACTAAAATTTCATTTATTTAGTACAAAAATAACATATGATAACTTATTTTCAATTTTTCGCTAGAAAGGTCTTTTAAAATGGTAGTCCTAATGTATATAAATTGTATTTAACCCTTAAATGCACGATTTTTTTAAATTTGAAAATAAAATTGTTTTTGGCATGGTTAAGTTCACATATAACAACAGAAAAATAATCAAAATAGAATTGTGATATTATTAAATTGAATGAATGTATCAAAACACTATTTCCTTTTTGTAAAACAATAAAAAAGCTTAAAAGTAATATGAAATGGCAAATATCTGTAGAAGCAATTTATGAAACCATCAAAGGTGCAAGATTCCTTTTAAATGCTAAAAATTGAGTAAATATGTCAATAGGTGTATCAAGAAAACTGACTACCACAGATCAATACGACCCGTGCTGTTCATGGAAAATGGAATGAATGATTATTATCCGGTCTCTTATGTTTCTAATCTGATACAGCGTGTACGAGTGGACAAAAAATTTTCTATTCATTGCTAACATGAAAAAAAAATTATGTATGGAATTTGATACAGTATGCAGTGAAGGGTTAAACAAAAGAACCTGGTTTTTTAAAAAAAAAATGCTTTTTTTTCAATAAAAAGTAGATATTTTGCCAACTCTGATCTCAAACAATTAGTTGAGATAAGTAATCTTAAAAAACATGATGTTTCTGCAGGAATGAAATGAAGAAAATACAGAATATGGAAAAAAATCTATAAACACATTTATTTTTCTATTTTTTCAACAATTATGTGTATAGTAACTAGAGAAAATAAGAGATTGAAATTCAGTCATTAGCTCTAAATTCTACATTTTTCTGAAGACAAGATAGTTTTTAAAATAAAAGTTTCAATTTAACTAAAAAATTAAGATTCACAACATAGAAAAGATTTACAGTTGAGCTATTTCATTCTTTTCGGATATATTTGCATTCTTTAATACTATCGACAAAGTTTGTGCTAAATACAGCTCCTATGAATTATTTACTGTCATACTGGTAATATTTGAAAATGTATTCATTTATCTTATTGAGGTTTCAAACAAATTTGCTTTAAACAAGAAGTAAATAATATTATAGTTTGAATGGTAGAGAGTTTATTGATCCTATATTTTCTAAACTTTTTACTTGAAAATTTTGATTATGCAGTCTCTGAATATTTCACTTCATACTCTCAGATTTTGATAGAAGGAAAATCACTTCCACATTTTCTAGCGTCCAATAAAACATTTCTTACTCTAGCTGAGGTGCTTCAAAGAAGTGCATTTGTTTGCATAATAATTCTAACAATAAAAGTTCTAAAAATTTTGTAGGTATGCAGCTTTCAAGGGTAAGTAAAATTATAGAATATGAATTCATTTATAAAAAAACAAGAAATATTTTAATCGAAATTTCAAAGGAAAATAATCATCTTACTGACAAAACAGCCTAGTGTCACTAGACACTGCCTTCTTTAAAAGGTTTCCAGAGGATGACTTATTTCTGATTTTTGATCCCCAGTTCTCTTTTCACTAATAGAAGAAAATTCAAACTCCAGAGAATCACATATATCAGTTGTGGTCTGCCTCATTTTCTGATTCCCAGTGGGTTTGTGTTGTCAAACTCTTTTAACAATATCGTTATCCCATCCATTTTGTTCTATTAATTTTTATATATTTTATAATATCAGGCTGTTTGAACACTTCTAAATTCTATCGCCTCCATATATTATTTTCATTTATACCACCAAGAATGCTTCGTAGTATTTTCCTTTCAAAAGTAGTAATAAGAGTTTCTTCCTCTTTATTTATTGCCCACGTTCTGATGCATATGTTAAAACAGGTCTAGCACAAATTTTTAAAATAAGAATTCCATTTTTATTGAACGATAGTATTTATAAACCTCTTCAATCCATAGAAAGCTTTATTTGTTGAAATGGGCAGTTTTGTATTTCAGGAAATATTCTTTTATCAGAAGAAATAACTGATCCAATGTATCTAAAGCTTTTCACTTTCAAATCTTTGAGAATTAATCTTAATATAGTTACAGAAAAGAATAACTGAAAATGATGTTCAACAATGTCCATTCTTTTCCTAAAAATTGTTTCTGTTATACAACAATATTATTTTCCAATTGAATTTTTGAAAGAGTTAAAATTACTCAATTGGCATGATTTTTAGGCACAATTTTATTTATGTAAAATTGGATGCAACTTCTATAATAAGGAAAAAAAAATGATTTTCAAGATTAATTCTATAACTAGAATTCAGTAAATATAAAGGGTTAGTTATCCTAATGTAAGCAACAAATATTTTTTAATAATTACTCTCTTTTAGAATATTAGTAACAATCAATTATCATTTTCATTACAGCAAGTTACTTTCGAGAAAAATATAGCAAATTTATATTTTTCTTGTAAAAAATTAAGTTTTTCGCAAATTACATTTTTAAGGTGAAATAAATTCAAAAACTATAGTTAAACACTAATCAGAATCAAGTTCACACATCCTTGGTATTGTTAGTTTTAAAAGACGTATTTCACAATTTTCGGGTAAGGAATTCTCGATTTGTAAAAAAATTCTCGAAAATAAAATTACTTTTATTTCCAAATTGTTGTAAATAAAAACAATTTGTCAGTGCAGATTTATGGAAAATTTCAGTAGCAAGCACAATTACTTTATCTCATATAAACTTTCCAAAATTATGTTTGTATTCTTATAAGGAAACTTTAGAAGAATGTGGGTTCACACTAATTTCTTTTTTCTATAGCAACTTTATTAAAAAGCATATCTCAATTTAAAATCTTATAGTCACCTGAAATATAAAACAATACATTACAGCAGGAAAATCTATTGCCATTTAAATGTGGCCAAAGCATGCGTCTTATTGCCAATCGAAGGGATAAATCGCCAAAAGAAAAATTCTTATGGCGAATATTTTAAAGTCACGTGAACTCACGAACCAATCAGATTCGACTTGCGTAAGGTGGTATCATGGGATTGAGGCGCCTGTGTAATCCCAGATAGCAATTTTAGTTTGCAGCAGACTTGCACTGCAAGTCTGCAAGCTTTCTGCAAATTTGTCATGACAAGTGTGCAAGTGTGAAACAAGCTTGCAGCAAGTTAACGCAAGCCTCGAAGTCACCACAGGACGAACTTGCAGCAAGCTTGCATTGCAAATTATAGCAAAAACAGAGTACGAATACAACCCAGGATAGAACTCGCGACCTACCGGTTCGGAAGCTGACGCGGTAACCACTGGGCCAGTTAAACTCTGAGAGAAGAAGATAGATTTCGCTAATATATCGTTCCATTCGATTCGTATACGATTTATTTTAAACTATTCTCTTGATTTCATTAATTTTTTTAGTTGAGAATATGATTTGAAGTCAAAGAGAGAGCGATTTTCGCTAATAGCTACGTTTTGCTAGTAGAATAAATTATGAAATTAGAGTTCAAAAGTAATTACTTTAAAATGGGACAAAATGTCTAAGTTATTATTTTTCAACAAACATTGACTGTTTTTTAGATTTAATTTTGTTTATAAACGTCAAAATTTCAACATTAAGAAAAAAGCGATATAGTTTTCTTTAAAGTGCGAGTGATATATTTAGTAAAAAGATGGAAAATGCTTCAAAAATTTTTTTTATAAAAAAGTTAGTTTTTTTACAAATTATCATTGATTTATTGAATTAATGAAAAGAAGGACGGTTTAAGAGATGCTATTAAAAATCGGATGTTTTTTTAAAACAGAGACACAGATAATTATCTCTTAGTGCTGTCTTTGCATGAAGCTTGTTTTGCAAATTTGCTGCAAGTTTGATTTGCAAGGGAGGTGGCGCTATTTGTCACATCGAACTTGTAGCAAATGCGTTGCAAGCGAGGGTGGCACTAGTTGTCACAGTGAACTTGCTACAAGTTCGTTTCAAGTTTGACGCATCAAATTTTGCCCGTGACAAGGGAATATCAAGTCAAAATCAAACTTGCTGCAAACTTACGTGCTATCTGGGATGCACACTGTTACAAAAATGCGACTACGAATAAATAAATTTCTGATTGAATATGTCGATAGAGATAAGAGCCCTTTCATTAATCGAAACGAACATTGAAATTAGTCGAAAGAATTACCTTGATAAATGTTACATCTAAAACAGTTACTTATATTTGATTCAAAATCAATTCACGATAGAAAGACCCGAGGACTTTTTGTGAAAATTTCTTTTCCTTCATTATGCGAATGCATGGTTTATCGTGCAGAAGAATTTTATTGAGTCTACAAAACTTCATATAAAGCAAGTGATTGTCTGAAAATGAATGTGTCGCTCTCGGATCTTCTTCAGTATGTCTGCTCGCGTGCTTTAACATCAATGATTCTATCACTCTAAAGCCATTTAAAATCTTAGCATATAATATGCTAAATTTTTAATGCGTATTATGCTTTCTAAAATCTATAATTAATTTTTATTTGATCAGCTTTTGAAACATATATCTAATCACGAGACTACTCTAATATATCGATTTGCAACTCCACAATCGTAATCAAATTATTTCAATTCGTCAAAATATTGTCATTTCTACTGCGAACGTCGCCATTTTAATTTCTCGCTATTCTTTGGAGGTTTCATATGCAGTTTAAAATACTTTAATATAGGTAATGGCGAGACATTCTCAGTTATTTGTGGGCCGTTTGCCTTTAGATTCAAAAGAAAGGGATATTGAAGATTTATTTGGAAAATATGGTAGTTTAGTCAGATGCAACTTAAAATATGGTAAGAAATAATTATAAGTACTGTTTTCCTTTTAAGTTTTCTAATGTAGTATTCTTTTGTAAATACTTTGTAGTTTATCATTTTTCTCATCATCGCATTAAATTTTTGGTAGTTGCCATGCTTTTCTCTTTAGCAAAAATATTTTTTTTTGCGAAGTATGTACTTTTTGATTCTTATTGATAAAATCTATAAAAATATTAAGATCGGTTCAAATTTTACTAATATACGTTATTTGTTGTATAAATACTATTGATCCGGGTGTGTGTAAAATTACAATTAACTATAAAACAAATTATTCTACAACGACCGGCATAATCGATAAGCGGCGATATCCCATTGGTTGATTCCTGGCCCGGCTTGTTTTCTCCTTCACATCTGAATTTAGAACCGGTGGTAGCGCCATTTTGTTCTTTACCTATATCGTGCACCACTTTAGAACGTTTGCAGTTTTTAAATTTTTAAAATGTCTCGACGATCTCAATTATTTGTAGGCCGGTTGCCTTTGAAATGTAAAGAAAAAGACATTGAAGAAATGTTTGAAAAATACGGTACTTTACTTAGATGCGATGTTAAATACGGTAAGGGTCGACCGTTTTTTAAATTTACCCCCTAGTGAATGTTATTTGTAATAAAAGTGTAACTAGTTTTTTTTTTTTTTCGTTATTGTAGAAGATTTAAATTTTATTATCTTCAAAATCTAATTTTTTTTTTTGGCTCATTCAATACTTCATGCAGAAATTTCTTAGATTTTTTTTTGTTGCGTCTTACGGCGAAGTGGTATTGTGGAATGATAAAACATTTTATTTCGGTTCACCTTTCTTCTTGGTCATTCTTTTTAATACATGTATGCATGTCTCACATAATTATGAAATTAAACAATCTCATA
>BGPR01021003.1:4401-27075 GCA_013235015.1 Araneus ventricosus | reverse complement strand
GTGGTGTGAAAGTTCCAAAGCAAGACCAAAAATAAATCTTGGTTCTTGCTTTAAAAAATACGGATATTTAATAGGTGTTTTTAAAAACTATCTTTACTGCTGCTTAATCAAAAGAGAGAAAATATTCTCCTAAAAAAAAAATTCTAATGGAACAGTGCCGCTTCGATTCGGCGCAACCCGATTCAAAGTAATTCCTTATAAAGCTGACAATTAGACGTAAAAATACGGCATAAATAGACATAGATAATACATCTAAACAGAAACAAATTCATTTATTTTCAAGTTGAAATTAAGAAAAAAAAAAATCGTCTTGTGAAATTAAAGGAACTTTTTTAGTTTCTTAATGCATCTGAAATGGACTTTCTGAAGGAGCCTTTTGCAATAAAAATTGAAAGTAACAAGCTAATGAACATTGATAAATTCTACTAAAATGTTCCAGAAAAGTAATTAGTTAATAGTGAACTGGTGATTCCAAAATTCAACTGTCCAAGAATTCACAAGAAAGAAGGTCTTGAAAGTTTCTCCAATGATAGACAATGATTATGTATAACTAAATTTCCTAAAAATCTGGCACATGAGTAAAAAGCCTTCATGTTCAATACCTCATGGAATAAAAAATTTCTGTACCTAATTTTTGGTAATATATGGTCAACTTACAACAGAAAGCCATCTTAACTGAACTAATTTTGAAATTGAAGCTTAGTTTTAATCTTTAAAATTGAAAATCACGACTATCAAACTCTAAAGTACATTTATTTATTTTTTAAGTAGAGAAGAAAATGATTGAATTTCAGCTCAAAATATAGCAAGTTTTTGCATCGAATTATATCGTCAATGAATGACTTGATTTTACCTCATTCATTTTAAAATATGATAAATCGTTGAACATACGATATAAGGGTATGAAAGGTTAAGAGGTTAATCTGTGAACTCATTATATATACATGCTAATTTTTAAAAATTTTGTTTAGGAAATATATAATTAGTTCAATTTTTTATTGAAGCACTTTTTTTCCAAAATGGAATGTACTTGTTTTTCATAATAAAATTGCTCCTTATAATATCTAAATCTAATCGTAAAATCCGTTTACAAATTAAATTTTATTATGTAATTCGTAATATAGTATACTGTGCAGTGAAAAATTTATTTTCAATTATTAAATTAGAAAGATAAAAAAGTTTAGCAAACTCAATAATTTATTCCTACTTAAAATAATGTTGTACTTGTAGAGTTTAAAATAAAGCAGACAAAAGCCCCCCCCCTTTTTTTGAAAAAATCTTAATATCAAATAAAATTCATTGTGGCTATGTATGATCCACATTTCCTAAACCACTGGAAATGTTGGTGTGGTGTGGAAGTTCAGGGAATTTCCAAAAATAAACCTTGGGTACAGCTTTAAAAAATACGAATATTTTTTTGTGTTTTTTAAAACGATCTTTCCTGTTGCTTACTGAAAGGAGAGAAATATTCTACTATAAAATAAATTATTGGAACAGTGGCGCTTCTATTTGGCGGCTCACGGGCTTTCCTCTCCTGACAAAAGGAATAATAAAGAACACTACAATACTTTCGATAATTTAATAAAAAATACAATGAAATAGCTGGTCAAAAAATGTCTTCGACCGCGTCAACGCTACAAGTGCAAGTGGAATGACTAGAAAAGTAGGAAAATTTTCGAGACCGCCAAGTCAGAAAGAATGTTGTCACGATTTTATTACTATTCTTTTAAAATGAAAAATAAGATCAAACAGTTGGAAGGATTTTAAATTAAATCAAATTTTGGCTCAGCTCTGGGGGGGCTGCAGCCCGATAGCCCCTCCTGGATCTGCCACCGAGCCGAGAATAACATCACTTCGTCAGACAAATCTGTCACCCCAAAAGATCTGTTATGTGTTTTTATTAAATGTAAATGTGATCCTTGAATTCTTGCATTAGTTTCTTTAGTGTGTACAAAATCATCCATGCTGAAAAAGTACTTTTTTGTTTTTTGTATGTATATTTAAATCTTTTTCAGGTAATCTTTTCAATTACATATAATTTTCGAAAATAAAATCGGTTCCGATTAACCGGAATTTCGGATTAGCGGGGTTCTACTGTACTTGTAATTGGATGCCCAAATTCCTTATATGATGTTATTAACGTATATGTATAAAATCATAAATGGAACATCCTACTCAATTCGGAATTACATTATAACTTGGATTTTTTCTTGCGAAATTCGAAGGAAACTCATATAAAATTCTTGCTTTCTTTTAATCTTTTGTAATTTACTATGCTTATCTATATAAGTAAAATTGAAATTCAGAAATAGTTTTACGCTATAGAAGTTCCAACTACTGACTAGATTTCATTCAAATTTTGTTCACGAATACTCTGAAAGATACGGAAAGTTTTAGGTAAGGTTTCGTGACAATTAATTACTTAGATATTTATAGTAATTAAAAACAATCCTTTCCATACATAGATCCTATCTTTATTGTTGCAGTTCCGGTTAAATGAAAATATTATATATAGGGGAGATTCGCGCGGCAAATATGTCCGGCGCTTACATTGGATTGGTATAATCAATTCTAATTCCGTAAAACAAGAAATTATGTTGTAGCAATGTATATATGTTGTACGAAAGCATTTTCAAGAGAAAGTGATACATGGTTACAGTTAGAGAACATGCATTTAAATTTAGGTATCATCAATGAATTATTTTAACAAAAGACAAAAAGCACTTACGTTGGTGTAAACTAAGAAAATATGTTATTACTAGCTGATAACCCGGCGTTGCTCGGGATCCATATTTTTCATATCATCACAAAATATTAATAAAATAAGTTCTGCGAATAAAACACCAAAAGACAAAAAAGAGAGAAAAAAAAAACGATTTGTTTCGATGTGTATAAAAATTAAAACCTGAAACATAATATTGCGCCATGGTCTACGCGCTTCATTTGCAAAACAAAAGCGTTTACGAAAACTTTTAAAAATTGCTAAAAATTAGGAAAGTCGCGCAGAAGTTTACCCTTATTAGAACAGGCAAATTTTGTACTTTACAATGATATAAAAATCCCGGTTCGACGATGAGAATAAATGCAGAAAATAGGCAAAAAATGCCTGAATTTACCACTTAAAATTAAATAAATAAAAATCTGATTTGAATTTTTAAAAATATTAACTGCCCTAACGCCTTTTTGTGCTTATATATCAATGTCCCAAGTTTGATCTCGGTATGTCAAACGGACTGGTAGTGCATAAAGAACAAAGCTATACGCAAAAAATGCTTTATATATATATATATATATTAATATCCTAAGATAGGAAATCTGTTTGGCTACAATTTATTATAAAAATTTTATTAAAACAGTTTAAAGATAAGTTTTGGCGGTCTGTTGTCCAAAAGTTGCCTAGATTGGTCTGCTTAAATTAATGGGATTATTTTTAACGTAGGACTACATTCCTCCCGTTGGGGTCTCACGAAGGAATTTGATTCACACGCCAAAAAGCCACAGAGAACATTGTATGGGAGATCCTCTATATATCGGTAACTACATATATTAAAAACATAACTAAAGTCTTATTTTAGAGATAAAGGGTAACAACAGAAGTTCAAAAAAAAAAAAAAATGAAAATCGGAATATAGTTGAGCGACTACTGAGTCGCAAAATTTGGCCAAAATACGCATGAATTAAATTATGTATGTTACTTTTCATATAATAGACCGACTCTACACAGAATTGTAACATATCCACGCACGATTGAAGAATTCAAAACAAAAGAATTGATATTGTAATATATTTCATTAAGAAATGAAACAATTTTCATTGTAACCTTAGTTTCATTTTATTTCGCCAATTTTCTATACATTAGTGTTTCAGAGAAACAAAAGAGAATTTAGAGTAAATTCGAGAAACGAAAGAGAATCGCGAGTAAGAAAGAGAAACCGAGAAACAAAAGATAGAAGAAACAGTGATATTGAAAATCATTTAATAACTTTATTCGAGTATTTAGTTAAGATAAAATTAAAAACTTTTCAATTACAAATTCAGATTATTTTGGCTTTAGAAAAGTCCGTTTTATGTGAAGCAACACTAGGGCTATTTATAGCCCAGACTCATAATTTTGAACTGTGATCAGATTTCTAGGACAACACCTGAGCCGGCACACCTGACTCTTAACTTTTGTTCCACACCAGCAGGAACCAGTGCCGGATTATCAATTTGATAAGGCAAATTGGGTAACTGTCTGGAGGTCCCAGAACCTAGGGAGCCTAAAGGCCGATTTTTCTTTCATAATTTTAGGTAATTTTTTTTTTCTTCGGTTTAATTTAGAATAGCCATGCACTTGAACTTCTATTCAAGCATCTTTTAAATTTAAGAACATTAATCTTAGGATTTTTTTCATGTTTCCAAATACACTTGCTGATCAATGTGACCTTTTTTGCAGTTGGCTGACTGACTCACAGATCACCAGCTCTTACTTTATGCTAGGATATTTGAATTGAGATATTTTTTTTTCTTATTTTCCCCCATTTTATTTAAAATTGCTTTTAAACGAAAATTATTATTTTTTAACAAGCAAATGGATACGTGAAAGGTGATCTGCAAGTAACTGTTTTATTAATTCAGTTGGTCATAATATTTTTATTAGAAAACGGCTTACATAGAAATTAAATAAAAATCAATAAAAAATATCTGGTTTTGGAAGTTTAGAATGGAAAGGGGGCCCCAAAACTTAAATTGTCTATAGGTCTCAACAGGGCTTAATCCGGCGGGAGGATGATTAAAAATTCAAAAGTCGACTCTGTTGAGAATTCAAAAAGACTTCAAATGTGCGATTTTGCAGATCTAGTCACCTAGTGGGAAAAAAATTTGTTAAAACAAAGCAAAGTAGCTATTTGACACACTGCATTCGTTAATATTCGATCATAAAATCATTTATATGCACACAAATTTTTTAAATCTTTTGTTACACCATAAATTTTTTTGTACAGACAGTAATTAATATTTTAGTTTCATTTTCGTGAGTTTATCTTTTAGAAAATTCTACAAAAGTGTTATGGTTAAATATTTGGAATTTTTTTAAAAACCTTATATATATATATATATTCAATAAACTACCGAAATTTCGTTTCCATTTGTCTTAATTGCGTCTTGAAATCTGATAATTATGCAGGTTAAAAGCAATTAAGTAAATGCTCCAGTAGTGGGCCACTTAAGGGTATTTCCTCAATTATCATCTAAACTTTTGAGAAGTTTTGCTAATCTGTATTTTTTTATGGTTGTTCAAACTTTTATCTAAAATAATAATCACCTGAAATATCAAAATAATTGTAATATAATTTTTTAAAAATTAAAAACTTAGATCACTCCTATGCACCAGAAGTGGGCATAGCAAACTTTTGATGTACCAGTAGTGGGCATACCAAAAGTGGGCCACCCAGATTTGTCAATTGTGCCAAAGAAAAAAGAATAAAATCATTATATATAGTAATAATAACAATACATTAACATTATACACTATAAAAAATGCAATAAAAATGGCTTGATATAGGTGAAATCTTTTATTTATAGATTCTAGTCACATGAGATTTAAATTTTTTCTTTAACAGCCAATTTTTTATTAAAGGTATATGCTAATTATCGATCTTTCATTTTAAGTTCTGTTTGGGGCATTATGGATATTAAATCTTGATATTTTATGTTGAATAAATCTTTTTTTTTCTTTTATCATCTTCCCTCTACAGCCAGAAAAGAGCCCTTTTAAATGGTGATGGAATATTTTTCGATGGCCCAGCAATGCGATAGTTATTATTGTCTGCTTCGTTACAGAGCCCAACTAATTCTTGATATCAGTCTTTTCCTCAACAGTACTATAAAATATTTATTATTTAAGTAATTGGTCAGAATGTTCCATTAGTGTACCAGTAGTGGGCCATTAGTGTATCAGAAGTGGACCATGTGGCCTACTACTGGTTCTGATAAAAATAAAGCAAATCTAATTAAATAAAAAGACTTTACAAGATATAACCTTATTAAACATCACAAAACAGTCTTTTTGAGAGAAAGCATGTGCTCCAGTACTGGCCTCCCTAGGCCCACTACTGGAGCATTTAGTAAAACATTGATCCAAAAGTGGGCCACCCTTCACAATCCATAAATTATCAATATTATTTAATTTAAAGATAGTTTATAATGCATTCATTCTATAATCAAATAATATCAATAACAATTCATTTTAAAAACAAATAGAATGTATGCTAAAAAATAGTTGAATGAAGAGTTACCTCTTAAGGAAATCACTAATAATAAGCTAAAGTGCTTCTCTCAGAGACAAACTTCAGCAACAAACTTTCTAGCTCCTAACTAAACAGGAAATAAATGCTGTGCCTTTGGTATTTAGTTGATAAGGGTTTCAACCTACCAGAGGCAGATCTCTTATTTCACTGGAATGTTGGAATTTCTTGTTTCTCAACTTAAAAATTCAAGTGGTCCACTACTGGTACGTGGCCCACTACTGGAGCACTTACCTTAAATTTTCTTGCGTTACAAACTGTATTTCTACAAATTATAGACGCATTTTTTTATATGACTGTGTTGAAAAATATCTATACAATTAATAAAAAGTAGTGACTCAAATCTATTTTTCTGAAATCTCGGAAATGTGTTTCTGGACTATCTTATAAAAATAAATTAACTCTTTTTCAATTGAACAAGCTAAATAGTGTTCTTAACTTATTTATAAAGGGATTTAACAGCAGATGGAATATTTATCGTCGGAATTATAATTTTTTAAAAACGAAAATACAATTGATTGATGGTTTTATAGCTATATAAAAAAAAAAAATCCGGTTCATTTATTGCCACCTTATGGTATCGTTCAATCTCCTAGTATTGAAACATTAACAGAAACAAAAGAAAATGTGTATTTTTCGTTACAGTAAATCTGTTTACTCTCACGTTATTAATACTATAATACACAAGTTAACTATAAGTCCATTATATTTCCAAGAACTTGAAGGTTCAGGTTCAGACACTATAGCATTTTATTAAAATTCTTAGCATCTTCGCTGTTTTTATTACTGAATGAAAAACAATTTTCATTATAATAATTATTTTTGTTGAATGGAATAAAAGTAATCCAAAGAATGTAAGTCTCATAATGAATTTCAGAAATAGAAATATTATTTTAAAAAAAAATCGTATTTACTCCATTAAAAATAAAATTCGTTGAATTCTTCACTCTCGATTCTTTCATCTGTCATTTAAATAGAAAACAGAGAAAATCTTTAATAAATATTTACATTTTGGATTAAAATAAATGAAATATCAAATTCTACAGACGATTTTGCATTAAATATATAGTACTGCAATTAACTTTCATCTTAAGAAATTAAAAAAATTACTAATGCAAACGTGATTATCATATATTACAAGAAAAGTTTATTTTGACAGAAGTTAATTCATTTCATGTACAAATGAAATTCACTTGTTGCACGAAAAAGAATTCGCGTACTCTCCTTAAAAACCAGAAGTTTACTTGCGAAGTTCTATTTTCACTACACAGGATGTACGGTCGTAAAAAAAATTCCACTACTCCGAATTTTCCACACTCCGGACATTCGCCCCGTCGAGGAATTCTTGGAAGGGGGCGGGGGATACTCAATCAATGCCATCCATTTCCATTTGGCGGGAAAGCTTGTGTATTGTATAGGCAGGCAGCTTTTGAGACCATGGCATGTCGTTGTCGAGTGGATGGCCGATGCACATGTACCGAATCAGATCTTGAAAGTGGCCTCGCGATTTATTACATATTTTTTCTTTTATTTCAAAGATAGCAGTTTACTTAAAAAGATATTAACTAGATTCAGTTTTTAGGAAAGCTATTCTCTGAAGGTAGATTCAGTTTTTAGGAAAGCTATTCTCTGAAGGATTCTTCTCCTAACTTTGTCACCATATGTAGAATATTGTCACTCTTATTTGAATATTTTGTTTTGCGATTCGACACCCACAATACTAAAAGTTGAAGACGAGGAAAAGATTCGCCAGTCCATTGTGTAGTGTATTTACGGAAATATTAATTTTTTTAGGATAATCATCTTCTGTTAAGGATAACTTATAAAACAAAGTTCTATTAATTTCATTATTATCGAGGAGAACTCTTTTTATCTCTTCCTAGTTTTTTTTTTTTTATCTCTTATTCCCAGTTTTTTTTAAATCTCTTCCTGAATTTTGCATATTTTTTTAGTTATCCATTTTTTCACTGCTTATTATTATATTTTTGTACTCCGTTTTCAAAATGCGTAAAGCATCCTCGCTTGAAGTTCAGGAAATTGGTCATTTAAATTTACTTTTGGTAGAGATCAATCGAAAAAACATAGATTAAAATTCAGTACATTTAAATAACTAATTACTAAATAAATCGTGCAAGAGAGTACCTTTCTCCTTTTACCTCCTGATTCATTGTATTTATTTATTTGTTTGTATTTGCATTATATATTATCTCTTACAGTTTTTTACAGGCTTTATTCAGCTTTCGCTTACGGCCGAGACTCAGTTTTGCAGAAACAGGTAAAAATTGTCTGCTCGTTCGTACGGCGTAGTGCAAAAATATTTGATGAGCAGTTAGCTCTATGTTTGAATTCAAAAATAATAATTTTTTTGCAGTGCTTAAAATTATTCTGCTAGTTTTGCTATCTGCAAATAAACATTTATTTACAGTGGTTTTTAAAATATATGTACTGAAACCATAAACTTTTGTAAGGAAAATATTTTAATATGTTTTTATCTTTAAAAATTTTTTTAAGTAAATTTTTTTCTACTGAAAAATTCAAAGTATATTTAATTATATGCAATTTAAAAATATATAATGTTTAATTTTTAAATATTTGCTGGACTTAAATTATAAACAATTCATATTGGAAAAATAATTTTTTGATGGATGTAAATCCAACCAAACCCATAAGTTAAAATACTTTTTAATCACATGGCATTTAGTTTATAACATAAAGTAAAATTCATTGTGTGAAGGAAAAAGTCTGTTAATATGTTGCTTTTAAATATCATTATGTTTTTTTTCTGGTTCCACAGTATTATTCTAATTTTGGGACAAAATTAAGTGTTTAAAACATGACTCATGATGTTACTGATAAATGAAGCAGTCAGAGTACAGATGGCTTGTAAATGTTAATATTAAAGTAAATAAAGGATACCTACAAACTGTCAAGAAACAGTGTTTTATTTCCAAGATCCATATGTTTTTGTGACCACTTTCACTTAATCATCTACAGGAAGAAAATTTTTGAACTTAGTAGTATCTCAAAATGTCTTCCCCTGTAAAGACTAGTTATTTTGTTTGAATTTTATATAACTTCTAATATATTATTATCGAGGAGAACTCTTTTTATCTCTTCCTAGGTTTTTTTTTTTTATCTCTTATTCCCAGTTTTTTTAAAATCTCTTCCTGAATTTTGCATATTTTTTTAGTTATACATTTTTTCACTGCTTATTATTATATTTTTGTACTCCGTTTTCAAAATGCGTAAAGCATCCTCGCTTGAAGTTCAGGAAATTGGTCACTTAAATTTACTTTTGGTAGAGATCAATCGAAAAAACATAGATTAAAATGCAGTACATTTAAATAACTAATTACTAAATAAATCGTGCAAGAGAGTGCCTTTCTGCTTTTACCTCCAGGTTCATTGTATTTATTTATTTGTTTGTATTTGCATTATTTATTATCTCTTACAGTTTTTTACAGGAACAGGTAAAAATTGTCTGCTCGTTCGTACGGCGGAGTGATACATCGCAAAGCTATGCATGTATCAATGCGCATGAAGCATTCGGTACTGCGCATTTTGCATTACGCAGGGTTTGCCAGAGAGCTGTGCGCCGATTAGCAGTAGGGAGGTTTGGCGACCTCCCAACGTAAACAAATTGGCGACAACGAAATCATCCAGACGTTCCCTATACTCCCCGGAATTACGGAATACAATCACTCCTTTTTATACATCATACAATGGTTATTCGAAAATCTCGCAAGGCAAAACATAGCTATTTCATTTAGCATTCAATTCTTCGCACAAGCACTTGTTTAAAATTTATGATTGTTCTGAAAATGATGTATAAATACGAAATGCTGAATTTTATTCTAAATTTCTATTCAACAAGTTTACATATTAGAAGTTTTAATGACTGCTTCATTGTTTCGTCACCTGGAAAATAAGTTCAAATATTATTAAATTAAATTAATTGTGCCTAGTATTAATTTCCTGCAGAATACTCCAAATAATCTTTGAGAATCTGAGAAAAAGAATTTCTAACATGATGCATGATAAGTAGCTATTTCCGATTTCCAATCAAAAAAGTTTAACCATACCTATGTCGAGTGGACGCTTTCTATTTGAGATTTGCTAAAGAATAAATAAAAGGCCGGTTTTACTTCTAATGATAAAAGAATTTGTGCTTTTTTTTTTTAAGTCTATCGATCAATGTCAAAAATTTAAAAATTACTTTGCGGAATAAATATATTACACACAAGATATTGCACAATATCTCTACAATATAGTTCGATACCCTGAATGTCAGATAATATTTTTTGGTTTAGATACTGTAGTTATATTTACGTTCCGTTTTGAAACAAAAGTGTGGCCGCGGTGGCCTAGTGGTAAGATGTCGACCTCGGAGCCCGAGGGATCTGGGCTTGAAATCCGATCCCACTGAAGATCCGTCGTGTATTGGGCCCACTGCACGCTAAATCAAACATCCTCCCGCTGGCCTGGTGCAGGAGCTACGAGTGCCAGATCAGGTCTCGTCCTCAACGTCTGACAGCGGTTCAAAATTACGAGGTCCGTCCAAAAAAATAACCCTCGTGTTGCATCAATACGGGTCGTTAATAAATAAATTTGTAGCAAAAGAGAGGGAAATTTTGGGACTGACGTCGTAATCTTGAACTCCGAGTTGGTACACCCTCTCCAAACTTTCTTGTCTTAAAGTTTTCAATTTAATTCTAAACAAAGCAGCTTTATATCGCGCACGACGTTGCCCGTGGAATCAGGACTTCAACAAAATGAAAAAAAAAAAAGAAAACCGCCCATAATGGCATTAAACAGTTCTGAAAACAAGACAAAAGAAACATTGATTTTTCCGCTTATTTTTCTTTGCTATAATGACATTTCAGCTGTAGAAAATACAGAGTACGTTAAATCGAAACAATATTGAAAAACTGCAACGTGAAAGTGATTTTTATAAAGCAAATAAAATATGCGAGACATAAACACGTTAAGACACTGCCGAAAATAATAAAAGTCATTCAGTTGAAGGTTATGACGCCACCTGCGGTCTGCACCGTCAGCCAATGACATTGCCTACAACGTTCCAGAAAAGTGACGCGGGAGGGAACTCGGTAGATAAAAATATATTTCAACTGACCAGGAAAAATCAATTGACAAAAAACGGGAAAGAAATTTTAACCGTTCTTGTTTTAAATACGACAGAACCGTTCCAGTTATAAGCTGAAAAAAATTGAAAATAATAATGTTATTAGAACGTTGGATGCATCAAATTTAAAAACAAAAATTAAATTTCGATGGCAAAACTGACTATTTTTTAAAATTTCTCAAAATTCAGTAAATTAGTTTGAAGCTCAAAACAAACTTCGTTAGAACGAAAATTGTTTGTTCCATCCGATGGTGCATTGATTGTTTTCGAACGATCATTAGAAAAGATACTACAGCCGTAAACGTGCCAAAAATGATGCGAAACAACACAAAACATTAAATAAAAAATTTTCTAAATTGAATTTTAAAATTCCGGCTTCGAGGTGCATTGAGTCACCTTTACGACTACCTGTGTGCCAAATTTCATAACTGAGTGCCATAGATTCGTCTGGCCATCACGCGCACGCAAATATTTCTTTTTTTTAAGTATAGATACGTCTCAAACCCAAAGTAGCAACCATACTAAAAAGAAATCGCGATTTTCCGTGCCAACAGTTTCACAAGCATTAGATTCAGTGTATATTTCTAATGCTTCACATCCCTTAACCCCCCCCCCCAAAAAAAAAAGAATTGATTTAGAAGGTTCCTCACCACGCATTCATTGAAAAGTGCATTGGATATAGTGGGTATCGATTCCCGGGGAGAAATTGGAATGAAAGAAGATATCGAGGCAGTGATGTAATGACGAATTACCAAGCGTGGGGGGGAGGGGAGGGAATACAGATAGATTACATAGTTCGAACCCATCAGTTTTTTCTATAATAGAATCGTTAAGAAATTCATTGAACATAGAGAGGCAAACTTCCATCAATTTATCATGTGGCAGATTAGTGTAGAGATTTTCGTAGTCAAAGGTATATAAATTGTAAATTTTGTTACTATTAGGGAAGTCCAAAACTTCAGCGTTATTGTTAATAATGAAGTTATCTTCCTTCATAATTTCATTTACTATAATATTTAAAAATTTGAAGAATTTCTTACCAATAAATAATTATAACAGCCAGTACCACACGTAACAAATCTGATTCTTATGAAATTTAACATTTGGAAAAAGATAAGAAAAATTTAAAGAACAGGTTTTAATTTTGAATTTTTTTTAATCAAAAGTCAACATTCTTTTATCTAATTCATTTTTACTGCTATTAACTAAGCAGAAGGTTGCATTAGAGTTATATTCATTAATTAAAATTTCTTTATAGTAAAATTTACATAAAATACAAAAATTATTGGTCGCCTTATCAACAGTTGTAATAATAAACGTATCCCTTAATGCTTTAATATCTTTCAAAATCAATTTATCAACAAATAAACCTCTATCTTTACAGTTACAAACAATAACTTTGAAGTTTTGGACTGACCTGAATAGTAACAAAATTTACAATTTAAATACCTTTGACATCGAAAATCTCTACAATAATCTGCCACATGATAAGTTAATGGAAGTTTGCTTCTCTATGTTCAATAAATTTCTTAACGATTCTATTATTTAAAAAATTGACTGGTTCGAACTATGTAATTTTTACATTAAAGAAAACTACCTTTTTAATGGTATGCCTATTATAAACAGATTTCAGACATTCCAATGGGTGTTTCATTCTCCAGTGCACTGGCAAATGTCTTTCTATACTTTTTTGAAAATAAAATTATTAGAAACAATTTAATTTACGATTACAGGTTCATGGATGATCTTATTCTAAATTCTGACAACTTAGATTTCATTATTATATTATTCAAGGTAGATACTAATCTTTCGGACGCCACAGAACTTCCGACCAAAGATAAATATTTTTTGGCTACAAAAGACAGACACCGTTTGCAGACAAAATTTTTTATTGGTATTGTTTTTGCAGGAAATCAATCAATTGGCCAATATTTATCTGTTCATAAAGACTATTTCAGTAATCCACCAGCCAACAGACGTTTCGAGGAGGCGGTTGTCGCTGATTGGACTAAGATTATGAAATCAAAGCTTTATAACTTGGTAAATTTTAGTCTAGTCGAACCTAAAATCGAGCCTATCTTCCGATCCGTTTCTTCGATTTTTTGTAAAAATAATCGGTTTAAGCCAGGGCAAAAAATAACCGAAAAAAAACCGTTAACCGAAACAAAAAAAACGGTTTTCAGTTTAAACTAGTAGGTTTTTCCCATCCCTAATTGGTACCCTTCCCCTTATCCCGAATAATACCATTAAACCCAGAGACGCTGAGGACTTTTCTGACACAGCTAGTAACTGCAGTTACTGGCGAGAAAAGTTTTTCTAAACTGAAACTTATCCAAATGTACCTGTGATCCACCATGTCCCAGGTTCAACTAGCTGGGGACATCCACCGTTGTTCCACTCCACGAGTTTTAGAACACGGGAAGGCAAAACCTTTCGTCAATGTGAAATCTTGATGAAAATTGGCACAGATAGATTGCGCTGTTGGAATTCAACGAATTTGATATCCATTGGAATGGAAGGCCATAAAATTGAAATATGATTCATTGAGACGGCGATAAATCACCCATGTGTGTGGGGGGGAGTCAGTCTGTGACTTTGAACCTTTTCAAACAAGGGTTCTCAAAACAAACTTTGGAGCCTAATCGACTTGAATGGGTAGTTAAAACACCCGCTCTTTGGGCCAAATGGAATGGCTTTGACTTCTCGTGAATGCCCAGATTTAGCGACCATGCCAACTGAACGGGAGCTTTTGCGGAACATCGAAATCTAGGAGACATTGAAAACGTTTGCAGGTTCAAAGGCAAGAAAAGTGAATTTTCAAGCAGAATTTATTTGTTGAAAAAAATCATTGGAAACGTCAGATATAGGAGAATTAAAAATATAACAATGAATAAATGAGTTTAGATTTAAGTAATTTATTACAGACAGGGCGGCTCGTGCATAAGAACTGCGGTACTGCAGTACCCCCAACTTTTTACATTGTGTAAATTATTTTATTTCGCATTTAATATTTATATCTATCAACAACCTAACGGAATTTTACATTAAACGCTTTCTATCTTCTGTTATGATTTCATATTCAATCTGTAATCGCGCATCGCATCAATTACTCATCCACCTCCTGTTTCATTATTTAGTATATGATGTAATGCAGTATATGATGTCATGTTCTATTTTTAGAAGCGTTCTCTCCTCTTATTGGTTAATATTTACCTTCAATGTACATATACCTCTGCTTTTGTAAATAATAAATTATTCTTTCTCTTGCTTCGGTCCACGGCTGGTGAATTTTACTTTAACAGCAGAGCGTGGTTTTCCTTTGGCCCAGTATCGTTTTAGAAATGGATGCCGAACTGAAATATTGCGTAGATCAGTTTGACGGGGCGAATTTTGCCGTCTGGGCGAGAAGAATCGAGTTGATTTTCGTAGCGAAAAACTTAGATAAGTTTTTAAGTAAAGAAGCTGATGAAACGAAAGAAAATCAAGTTTCGGCAAGTAAGAAGGCTTATGCCTTGATGTTATTGTTTATTAGCGACAAAGTTTTGGTGTCGCTGTCGGATGAAAATACTTGCGCCAGCATTTTTCAGAAACTGAAATCTACGTATTTAAGGGATGGAGCTGTAAATCAAATTTTAATAAGAAAACGACTTGCTATGCTGAAAAAGAAGGAAGTATCCATGCAAGAACATCTTAGCGAAGTTAACGGACTTGTGAATCAGCTAAAATCGTGCGGTGTGAAAATCAGTGACATGGACATTATCGTTTATATTCTGATGTCGTTGCCTCCTGAATATGATTCTACGAAATCTGCTATTTAAAACCAACCTTCAGATGTTTCCCTTCAATTTGTTGTTAGCAGACTGTTAGATGCCGAAGCGTTGTTGAAAGACCGGCGGGTGTCTGAAACGAAAGAACCGAGAAGTGATTCGTCAAATGATGTTGCTTTTCCGACAAATCAACGACCTGTGGTCTGTTTCAAGTGGAATAAAAAGGGACATATAGCAAGATTTTGTGATAAGACTGTGGTCTGTTATCATTGTGGCAAGTTCGGTCATAAGAAACGAAACTGCAGGAACTTGACCCGTAAGAAACCCGTTGTTGTTGGTGAAGGAGAAGTTAAGAAATTCATCGTGGATTCGGGTGCTACTTCCCATGTGTTCTCAACGCGAATGGTTTGAAGAATTAAAACCATCTTCCGGAACTCTGTCCTGTGCAGCTAAACCAAGCCTACTAGAAGTCTCAGGTACAGGTGTAATACGTGGCAGGCTAAAGAAAGGACAAGAAATTGTCCTGAAAAACGTATTGTTTATCCCTGAACTTAATGGCAACCTCATTTCAGTCAAACAAATACAGAAAGCTGGATATTCTGTACTTTTCAAGGACAATAAGTCCATTGTCAAAGAAAAGAACAAGACTTTTGTGTTGTGCGAATTGAATTCGAAGGGACAATACGTTAGTGACTTCATTCAAACTGTTTCGAACACATATGTTGAAGAAACTGAACTTTGGCATTGCCGATTAGGTCACTCAGGAAATCATGCATTGAGAAAACGTGGATTACCAACAAGCGATTCATTTTGTGAAAACTGTGTTTTCGCTAAGCAGTCAGCGGAACCCATTGGAAAAGGGAACCGCAGAAGGGAAAATGCTCCTATGCGAATGATTCATTCAGATTTATGTGGACCTGTTGAACCAGCAACATTATCAGGTGAGCGCTACGTTCTTACTTTTGTTGATGATCATTCTCGTATTTGTGAAGTGCGCTTGCTTAAAATGAAAAGTGATATTGCTGTAGAATTCAAGAAATTTCTAAAAGTAAATGATACTGTCAAAAGAATTCGATGTGACAATGCTAAAGAGTATGTATCTGGGGAATTACAAAAAGTTGCAAGAAATGCGGGTGTTGAAATTGACCCATGCCCACCATATAATCCTCATTTGAATGGGGTTGCAGAAAGAATGAGCAGAACTCTTTTTGATAAAGCTCGTGCTATGTTGTACGATTCCAAATTACCAAAAAGTTGTTGGGGATATGCAATTCAAGCTGCTGCTTTCTCGCACAACAGAATTCCATGCATGTTGTGATTTTGAGGTGGCAGGTCGCGTATTTTGGATCGAATAAAATGGTGGAACTTTATAAACATTTATTTAATCTACATTTAGCACGCACATTCATAATACTTTAGCTGATATATATACATATTTACAAGATGACGCAGAAGATTTGATAACATCGCCATATTGATAGCTTGATAGATTCGATAATAATAATGTTAATGTTGCCAGTTCTGAATTGCTAATAAAAGAAAGATTAAAGATAGTCTAGATGTTCAATTCAGTTTTTATAGGAAAAATATAATAATTCTCCTCTACTTAACAAGTTAAATGCTAAATAAAGAAAGTCAAATTTAAGAAAGATCATAATCTTGCAGATATGCAGGTGGACGTCTAAATCTTGGAGATCTCCGGATAAGCGGTGAAGACCTCTGCTGTTGGTCGTTGTCTCCTAAATCTCGATCTGTAGTTAGCCTGTTCCTTTGAGTAATAGGACGGTTGATAAATTGATAATAATCAGGATTGTAGTCTTCACTAAAGGAAGGTTTCGAATTTGAAGCATTGGATATTACTTCTTCCTTTTGAATTGCAGATTTCTGCATTTGATTGATGTGACGCTTAACTTCTCTTCCTTCATCTAACTTTACGATGTAATGCAGATGACCAAGTTTTTAAGTAACAACTCCGAGTTTCCAATTAAGTTTATTGTTGACGAAAAACTTTGTTCGTACTCTCTCCCCCACTTGAATTATACGAGTACGAGGCTTTATCTTTTGTTCAGATGTCATTTCGTAGTGTGGGAACATTGCATCCAATCTGATTCGAATCTTTCAATTTAAATACATTTCTGCTAGTGACTTGCCATTTGCTAAAGGAGTAGCTCGATATCGAAAAAGAATTCTTTGATCTTTTAAGTGTATGGGAAGATTTTCAGAAGTCATCAACTTTAATTTATCTTTCAAAGTCTGAACATTACGCTCGGCAAGTCCGTTTGTTGCCGGATGACCAGGTGCGATAAATTTTTGCTTTATTCCATTCGTACAGCAGAAATATTTGATTTCTTCATTAGTAAAAATCGAGGCATTATCAGAAACCATAACTAAAGGATATCCATGCGTTGAAAAATTTCATTAAGTAATTTCATGGTAATTTCCGAATTAGGTGATCTTTTCAATACTTTAATTTCTACCCATCGAGATTTTGCATCTACAACAATTAGGTAATGAAATCCTTGAAAGGGTCCTGCATAATCGATATAAATTCGATCCCAATTGTTAATTGGTAAATCCCAGAGATGAAGGGGTGCCTTGGCAGGACTGTGTTTTACTGAAGAGCAATCTTTGCAAGATTTGACCAAGTTTTCTATATCTTTGTCGATATTCTTCCATATACAGTAGCGTCGCGCTAACTGCTTCATTTTCGTTATTCCAATATGTGTTGAATGGAACTCATTCAAAACCGTAGGTTGAAGGGTTTTTGGTATTACAATCGATTATTCCTAAATAAAATGCCACTATCTAAAATGTAATCACTGTTAACTGGACTTGATAAAAGTTCTCGTTTGATCTCTGCCAATTCCTGATCTTTTTCTGTTTCTTGTATGATAGCATCTGCAGTTAGATTTTCACTTGATATTTCGAAAACAGCTGATGCGCAGACTTGATGTACTTCATCATTTATAGATACGTCTGCAGATATGCAATTCTGGTTAACAGGAGCTCTAGATAAACAATCCACGTTTTGGTTTTCCAATCCTTTTCGAAATTTGACTGTGTAATCAAATCCTCCTAAAAAAGGAAGCATAGCGCAGAAGTCGAGCCGATGTCATTTTTGGAAAGCCAGTTTTAGGGAGGAATATTCTGGATAAGGGCTGGTTATCTGTTATGAGAACAAAGTGTCGGCCATAAATATAATTGATGAAATGGGAAACTCCAAAAATAATAGCTAAGGCTTCTCTATCAAGTTGAGAGTAATTTCTTTCAGCCTCTGTTAGGGAACGGGAAGCGAAAGCGACTGGTTTTTCTACATTGTCGACGATGTGCGATAATACAGTTGCAACTCCCACTGGGCTAGCATCTGTCGCTAAGGTAACAGGTAATTCTGTGGATCGAAGGTTACTAGCACTCTGTCACTGGATATTTCTTCTTTGAGCTTAAGAAAATCTTGTTGACATTCCTTATTCCAGTAAAATTTCTGATTTTTACGAAGGAGTTTACGTAAGGGATAGGTAATAGTAGAAACATCTGGTATGAATCTAGAACAGTAAGTAATCATACCTAAAAATTGTCGAAGTTCTTGAACACTTCTTGGTTGCTGCATTCGGATGATAGCTTCAACTTTTGATGGTGATCTTGAAATCTTGTTGTTCTCTACTACATGACCTAGATATTCGATTCTTGTTTGAAAAAATTTACATTTCTTGATGTTCAAGTGTAAGTCATACCCACGTAACCTTTCTAGATAAGCAAAAAGGTTCTTAGAACATTGATCTTTAGTTGTACCATGAACCATAATGTCGTCGAAATAAGCTAGAGGGGTGTATTCTGGTACCCCCGGTTGGGTTGGGTTCCGTTGTTAACGTGTGAAACCCAACCCAACCGGGGGTACCAGAATAGACCCCATAGTCTTGTATAAACCATTCAGAATTTGATAGATTACCCGATTAAACTCTGCCGGAGCAGTTTTTTAATTCCAAAACTCAACCTGTTCATTTTATATGTTCCTCGATGCGTTGAAATTGTTTGGATAATGCTGCTCTCTTCATCAGTCTGTAAATGAAGATACGCCTTAAATAAATCCAATTTGAAGAAGTATTTGGAATCTCTAAGACTATTTAGAACTTCATCGATTTGCTTGATTGGATAGTTTACGTTCATAAGTAGATCGTTAACTCCAGCTTTATAATCTACGCAAAGTCTAACTGTTCCATCTCCCTTAGGAATTACAACTAAAGGTGATCCCCAATCACTTGTAGTTGACTTGGATATTATTCCAGCTGCTTCGAGAAAATCAAGTTCCTTATCAACCTTTACCCTTAAAGCATAGGGTACATTCCGTTTTGGAGTGTAACTAGGTTTAGCTCCATCACGTAATTTTAATTTGATAGTTAAATTAAATGCACAACCGACTTTTTGTTCGAATATTTCTGGAAAATGCTTTTCAATATCAGTGATGTTTTGGATCGAAAATATTTCATTTTGAATGTCGTTGTCTGTGTTTTTATCTATTTCATTTAGATTAATTTTTAAATGTCTGACCCAGACTCTTCCTAATAAAGGATCAAATCCATCAGGTACTATATACAAATCCTCAAAGGATACGTGACCCTTGTGTTCCAGTTTTACTCGCACTTTACCGAGAGGTAAGATTACATTCTCAGTATAGGATCGAAATGCGGTTCAAGTTGCCTTTTTATACCTAATCTTTTAAATTGATTGTGCGGTGTGAGCATATAGCATGCGCCCGTGTCAACTTCGAACTTTTGATAACGATTTTCTATTTTGATCGAAATAAAATATTTCATTGCATCTGCTGCGGATTCTGAAGTACGGTTATCGTAAATGTCGACGATCGCATATACACTAATGTCTTGATACATTTTCACATGGTTAGTTGCTAGTTTTGGACTATCTGTTCTGTTAGCATTTAATAATGTTTTGATGCAGACCTTCTGTACATGTCCAGTTGATTTACATGCTCTACATTTCAAATGGTTTGGATTTGATCGACATTCTCTTGATAAATGAGAATTGTTTCCACAGCGCAGGCACAAATTATTTATACCAAATTTTTCGAAATCAAGGAAAGGTTTCTTAGTTTTCCTACGATAATTTGATGCTAAATCCGTCTGATTTGTGGTTTGATTTCTAAGAGTTGTTTTTACATTTTTCGACTCTCGATTACGTTTTGTGATTTTGTTGATATCTTCCAAACTTGTTGTATTCGATTTCGATAATTCGCGACAATCTATTTTTGACGTTTCAAGCGCAATAGCTTTATCGACAATTTCATTAAAATCAGTTAATTCAGATTGTAATGTCTGTTCTTTGATCCAACTGTCCTTAATACCGCGAATAAATTGAGCTCTTAGAAAAATATCAGCTACCGATACGTTTTTACTGCATTCGCAAGCAACAGTAAATTCACATTCCACAATATCACGTCTCAAATCAGCCACATAATCCGAAATGGAACTGTCCTGTTTTTGATAAGTCGATAAAAAGTAATGCTGTGAAACTAAACAGCTTCTCTTGGGTGCTAAATGATTTTCCAACACTTTAAGTAAGTCATCATACGGCAGTTCGTTAGGAGCTTTTGGCGCAATTAAAGCCGCCAAGATGTTGCAATTCGATGCGCCGATAGAATTGAGCACATTTATCTCTATCTTGAAAAACATCTTTCATCATTAAGTAATTTTCGAAACGTTGCATATAATATTTAAATTTCTCTTTCTTAGGTTCATAACTTTCAAAAGGTGGAATATGAGAAATGGTTATAACGGGAGTTTCTTTTGAAACAGTCGGTTCTGGTTTATCTTTTGATAATAACCGCTCAATAAGCAGTTGTTGATTTTGATTCATAGCATCGATTAATGCTTTAAATTGTTCCGCATCCATTAGGAATTAATTACAAAATGGCAAAACTACTTTCGAATAAAGATGGATAAACAAAGTACTTTACCTCGTCGCCAAAACTGTTGTGATTTTGAAGAGGCAGGTCGCGTATTTTGGATGAATGAGTTGGCGGAACTTCATAAACACTCATTTAATTTAAGATTTAGCACGCACATTCATAACACTTTAGCTGATATATATACATATTTACAAGAGGACAATGTTTTGTTTTATTCTTGTTTTCCTTGCAGATTTCTTTTTGATGGGTGAGATATTTAAAACAAATAAATATTAATTTTAGTGTTTATGAATTTAAAATCTGTTTTGTGTAGTTTAAAGTATTTAACGAATTTTCCATATAACGAACTTTTTTTCGGGATTTAGTGACTTCGTTAAACAGAGGTCCGACTGTATATCCTACGGCTTCGCTAGCAGCGAGAGCTGGAACCTAGCAGCTTCGATAGCACACTGAACTTGACGAATATCAGAAAATGAGCAGATAACAGATTCAATAAGAACTTTTAAAACAATAGCAATAAATGGAAAGCATGCGTCCCTAGTATACTTTTTAGAATATGGAATTGTAAGGAATTAATGCACATACTCATTCTTCAGGTTCCTAAGACTTTTCCCCATTCTATTCGCCTATCTTCTATTCCTGAACATTTGCAGTCATAGTAAATTTATCAAGGGAATCATAAACGCACGGGAAGAAAAAACGACAAACCGCAAAATAATCAGTTGTAATCAACAAAACTTTATATTTAAATGAAAAATTGAGAAATAGGGGCAAACGATTTCAGAAAGCTAGAGCAGACGATTTGGATTAAAACAATAAATTCTGAAATTCATCAACGAATGAAAAAGAACATTAATCTTACTGAAGGTCACTTTAAAAATAACACCTTGATGTTTTTATTATTACTCAAAATAATTTTAATTATATGAAATAAAATCAACATTTCAAATAAATTATTCTAATCAGTAATTATCTTAAAATTATCATATTTTTAATATTATATTTTTTAAATTTCATATCCCTTAAAACTCATGCAGTAGGTATACAACTCAAAAACAGAAAGATTTAGTAAACAATTTAACTGAAGGGCTGCTAGCGGGACTAGTTGCCCCGATTGTTTGGGTTACCATATTGGCGACAAACTCTAAGGTGCACATTAAATTAGATTTCATTCAAAAATTGTTTATAGAAACGAAAGTTTTCTTCCAAAAGTCTGATTTAAAAAAGAGCAAGCACAGTCGGAAGCCATCTTAAATTTTTGTCAGAAAAGTCAATTTAAAAATACAATACCCATTTTTCATTTGAAATATTTTTAAAAAATTAAATTAATTTAAAATTTCTTTAAAAGTCATCATAACCTAGTGTATGATCGGCTACTAATGGACCACAGCATATTGGTGTGAAGATGCCTCATTATGAAAAAATATATTTAATCACTTGATGGAAATCAAACAACTCACATTTAAACAATCTAATATGTTTTATTAAAAAATGTCACAATATGGCTATCAGCTGATCACACCACATGGTGTGCCATTGTCATAGGATATATTTACAAAT
>BGPR01021002.1:4910-15709 GCA_013235015.1 Araneus ventricosus | reverse complement strand
AAAAAACACTGCCTTCACCCCTATGAAGGCCTTACAGAAAGTGTTGGGATATTTATAATAAGGATAGTATGGATTTCACCTTCCCTGATGAAGCATCCGTACTTTTTTTCCGTACTATTGCCAAGGTTGTTTTAGGAATGATCGCGACACTCGGTGTTTGATTTCCGTATACAGTGACATCTCTGCATGAAGTTGCTATATATAACGATAAACCTGGTTATAACTATATTTTCTATTATATCCTATGCACTCAATGCATTTTGAGCTTGCCTACAGCGATAATCTCTTTTTAAATGCGCTTGTCTATAACGATAATTTTACCTCTTTAGAAAGCTCGTACAGTACAATACCAATTTTTTCTCCTTGGAAAATGGCACCCGATGGTCCAGAATGTGAGATAATAGAAGAATAGGGGGAGGAGGTCCGAAACCGGACCCTATTGCAGCAAAGAGATCTAGGCGTACGGGGTGAATGATTTGAATTTCACAGATGTTAGCTCTGACTCCGACAGGGCCCTAACCTGTACAATTGCAGTTAGTACTTCAGACTGACGACTGAGGTGTTAATACTTCAGACTGACGACTGAGGTGTTAGTACTTCAGACTGACGACTTGTTCCTTGAAGTTCGTTTTTAATGTGTTAAAGCTTTGAACCTATAATGACGCGGCGTAAAGCATTTGAAAACATTATTCAAACCATGGGTATTATTATGAAACTAGAAAATCACCCGTCATGGTATGACGGGTGCAAATTGCCTTTTCATTCGAGAGATTTCTCGTCAAATCTGATGTGTTTAAATACATATATATGCGAGGGAAATGTTTAACATTGATTGAAAACAAATAAAATAAGCATATGTTTCATGACAGTAAATATTTTTTATTTACATATTTCTTTACTCAAAAAACCTCTTGGTAAACAACATTCCGTGTGAAGTATTTTTCGTTGCTTAACAATTTTATTATAATTCAATAACCATGAAATTCTCAGCTTGTCAAACGTAAGTCAAAAGTTAAAATTTAAAAGGAACTCTTTCTGGAAATTCTAATCAAAACTAAGCACTTCTCTGCTTGTCAAACGTTGCCAAAATATATAATTATCAAATTATATCATCACGATTGCAATAAATAATCGGATGCATCGTGGCATCCAAACTATATCACGCGCATGATATACCACTGACGTGATTTACTACTTTCTATCAAATAACGGAAATTAATTTGAAATATAGGATTAATATAATTTAAAATTTCTCTGAAACTACTGATCATAGCGAGATAAATTTTATATCAATCGATAGAAAATTTGATTTCACTATTTTAAAGCTATTAAATTTGAAATTAGAACGACAATTACTCTTTTAAATTTAAAATGACTGAAATTTAGGTTCTCTAAGAATGAAATAATGCTGTTTAACGTCTCTCAGTGCTATGACGCGAGTTTTATTGTTGGTGACGTCAGAGCGTTACCAAGAGACAGATCTGGGATATTATATTAGTAATAAAATTATGCTTACTGCTCCCTATTATGCATACTTTTATTGATAGTAAAAATGTTAAGAAAAATTTTCTCTTTGAAGTTCTTGAAAAATATTTAAATAATTTAATGTTTATAAAACACAATTTCACGTCAGCGAGAACGAATAAACGCAATAAAATTAGTTAGTTTATTAGTACATGCACAACATCATAAACATTGGCTGCACAAATGCCCAAACTGTCTATAATGATAATCTGGGTATAACAATATTTTTTCCAGGTCCCTACAATATCGTTATAAACAGGTTTCACAGTATTTAATTCAATAAAAATGTGAAAAATGGGGAAGTATGTCCCATATAAATAGAGCTTTAACTCATTAACGCTCAAATTTATTTAAAGCAAAGATATCAATAAATTTGCAATAAATTATGTTCAAATCAGGAAGAGTAAGTTAATCGTGGAAAGCAAACTTGAATTAGAAATTGTTTTTATTTTGGTTTAGAAAAAATGTAAAAAAATCGGTAGAAAATCATTTTTCAATGAAAGGCGAATAATCATTTTAGTAATTCCAAAATTTCTTAAATGACTAATAATTTTTTTCTGATTCTTCAGAATAATCGACGTAAACTTCGTCAGGCAATTAGTGGTAGATTTTTCATTTTTCAAACATTTTCCAGCCAATTTATAGGAATTCATATGAAGTGTTCGCTGAAGGCAAGAATCGATGTTCAACACAATGCAAACCTCTATGCACAACGTAGATTCGATGACAAAAAAGTGAATGAAAGAACTTACTTTCCCTATCATGTGTGTTTCATAACCAAATTTTTTAAAATGCTGAGGCATTGTGGTTTCATTCAGAGGCAAACCCGAAGCTTCACCAGCGCCGATTACAAGATGTTGAAGACCTGTAATATCAAACATGCTTTAGCGTACAGGTGAGTTATTGAGGAAAAATGTCAAAATTTAGGTTAATTTTCACGTAATTAAAATAGTTAAAATTTTGAAAACCTCTTTTTTCGTGAGCACGCCTACTAAGAGGTAACTACATGCAAAATTTGGTATCCCTAGGTTCAACGATCTGCTGTGTAAAGCGTTGAATTTTGTGCGTAACGCTCACAATTACATCTCGCAATTTACAGAAAGTATGCCAGCTTAAAATATACATTATTAATATATTAATTATCATGTATATATATATATATATATAATATGATAATGAATATATTAATTTCCCCTTTTTCCGCTTTTCCAACAATTAGCTTCCGCAGAGGATTGGCGCCACAAAATCCAGATTTAATGCGACACATATCAGTTCCCAAGGCTGATATTCATTTGATCGTTGGAATTCCAATTCTAGGAAGTCTTTTTTCATAGTGTAATAGTCTTTAATCAAAATATCTTTTGTATTTCATTTGTATGATTATTGATAAGGTAATTTGGTTTTAATTTTAATTCTTAGTTTAATATTTGTATATATTGAAAATATAACACATGTTTTGATTAATTGAAATATTTAACTAAATATATATATATATATATATATACACATAACCACTTCATGTCTCCGTGTCTAGAAGCATTATGATTCTTTGTAAACGGTTTAGGTTGACATGAAGTGGAAGCATACCAGAAAAAATTTAAGCGATTTAGCAACCTGAAGAAAAAAGGAAAATCTTGAAATAAAATCATATAACAGAAGCAAGGAAACTTAAATAATAACAAAAATAAAATAAATAATAATAAATAACAACTTAAAAACTTAACTAATAACAAAATATTCCATGGTATCACTAGAAAGGCTTTCTGTCTAGAGGAATAATTTTTTGAGAGTCTATTGTTTGACTATGATAGCATTATTATGATTATAAAACCATATTCAAATTTGGATGTTAATGTTGATTACTGAACTTCGTAATCAATGAAGGAATGAAGTAGGAGGCAGCAGTTGCCAGATCTGATTTTTAAGATCCGACTGTTGGCAAGAATAAACCTAATAATATTGAAAATTTTATTTCTTGGCTGTTGATTGCCAGCAACTTGGAGCAACCAATTTTGTCTGTAGGGAAACTTGTACAAAAAGGACAGAAATTGCACAATAGCACTCTGGACAGAGATAAAAAGTTTCGCTTATCAACAAATGTTTGCTTACTAATCGTGTGTGGATGTTCATTATCCAGGTTTTAAAAAAAGCAATTTTTCTGTAAGACATACTATTAAGTTCAAAATGTTCAGAAATTTATTTTATTAAACACGACACAATACAGATTGAAATTGATTATTTGGCATTTCCTTCGACGTAACTACCCTGTGTAACTATGAATTTTTGTCATCACAAAGATGTAAATGCAGATTGCAAGCCTTCTTTTATGTAAATGCATATTGCAAGCCTACTTTTATATAAATGCATATTGCAAGCCTTCTTTTATGTAAATGCATATTGCAAGCGTTCTTTTATGTAAATGCAGATTGCAAGCCTTCTTTTATGTAAATGCATATTGCAAGCCTTCAGTTTTATGTAAATGCATATTGCAAGCCTTCTTTTATGTAAATGCATATTGCAAGCCTTCTTTTATCACCTCCTCCAGTGCCTTCGTCGCTGCACTTCGTCGGAACTTGAGAATTGTTGCACCTTAAGCAAATTGTTAATCCAACGTAAAAGTCCCATATGGCGAGATCTGGAGAATAATCTGCAGGTGGAATGTGTTGTTTTAGCAGATAATTCGAAACAGGAGGGCCTGTTAACTGGCTCCTTACCATGATGGAACACCTATGACTGGCCATCCTCGCTAAGGAGAGTTTTGAATGCCTGTGATCACAAGCTTAGCGCATGCTCTGTTCGTATTTCAGCGGGATAAAACCTGTTTTAACTAGTCGGTCACATGATATCCATCGCTTGCTCTGAAGGATATAGCATAATTCATTTACATTTGGAAAATATTTAAAAAGCTGCGGAACTTTTTGAGCGGAGTAGTATGTTTTAGGACAACTTTCAATGATTGTTCTAATAAAGCTAAGTTTTATCATACTGAAAGTCCATTAAATTAATTCCTTGAACTCAGGTTAAGAGAAACGATCACTAAGTATATCAAGTTCTTGTCATGTCAGTTAATTCAAAGAAACGCGTCTTTGTTGATTTATTTAGCATCCTGACTTTGAACTTTGATAAAGGACGAAACACAATCAGTGGCGTAGCGAGAGTAAGTGGCGCTAGGTACGTAATAGGATATTTTCACCCCAGTCGTCATTAGTGCTTTAGAATCCTGACTTTCAACCTTGATAAAGGTCGAAACCTAATCAGTGGCGTAGCTAGAGTAAGTGGCGCCAGGTGCGTAATAAGATATTTTCGCCCCAGTCGTCATTAGTGGTTCAGCATCCTGACTTTGAACCTTGATAAAGGTCGAAACATAATCAGTGGCGTAGCGAGAGTAAGTGGCGCCAGGTGCGTAATAAGATATTTTCGCCCCAGTCGTCATTAGTGGTTCAGCATCCTGACTTTGAACCTTGATAAAGGGCGAAACATAATCAGTGGCGTAGCGAGAGTAAGTGGCGCCAGGTGCATAATAAGATATTTTCGCCCCTGTCGTCATTAGTGGGTTAGCAAGTGTAAATGGCGCACGCGAGGCATGGTATTATTTTTTAGTCCCCTCATGATATTTCACTTGAAAAAGTGACATAAACTAACTAATGTTTTGTCCCCATGGCGCCTCCTAAAACTGGTGACTGATGTAACTATACCCCCTTGACCCAAGGTCGCTACGCCGCTGCACATGAGTCCTAAACTAACACAATAAACCAAGGGTTCTTAGTTTCTTAAATAAATGGTTTGTTAAAAGGCGAAATTATTTAAAACAGTGCCCATCATTTTCCAGACAGGCATTAAAAACATTTGTTTGCCTGCATTGCAACCCCTAGTTCCAACTGAAGTGCCAAAAGACGAACCGAGCCGTCTGTCATACCTAGCCTCATTGGGTATTTCCCAGTGAGCAGAGCCGCCCTGGACGGCGTGCAGAGCCATTCGCCGTAGTAGTTCTGCAGGATGATTCCGTTCAGAGCCAAGGCGTCGATGTTGGGAGTGGGGATTTGTGGAGATCCGTGAAAACTGACGTCGTTCCATCCCTGAAATGCAGAATCAACTTTAGTTTCAATTGATTTTCATTTGCACGTACAAGAATGACGCATCGTCGGGTGCTTCAGAAGAGTATAGTAAAAAAATTAAAAAGAAAAATTATAAAATTAATGGGAAAAGGTATAAATTAATATATTTTTTTATAGCGGCTAGAAGAAATTATTTGAATTCCATTAATGAACGACTGAAAGATGCATTTTCGAGGTAATCACATTAGACCTTTCTGACTTGAGTGACCCTACCAGTTTAAAACTGCGCCAGCATACCTCTAATATGCAATGCTTTACTTACAAGCCAATAATTAAAGGTTCGTAGAAGGAGTTAGGAATTTTATTACTATTAAGGTCTACTGTGAATACCTCGAAAATACATCTTTATTCGTTTATTAATGAAATTCAAATAATTTCTTCTTTCCGCTCTCAAAAAAATGGTTTAATTTATACCTTTTCCCATGAATTTTATAATTTTTCATTTTTCATTTTTTTTTTACTATACTCTTTTTAAATTTTTTTTGTATATATTTTTCATCGCTTTCTATGTCTCCATCATAGTCTTTACAGAACCTTCCCCTAACTCAAAGCTTAGACGCGAAATCACGTAATATGAAGGTTTGAAAACATCCAGTCCCCAATACGACGCGATCAGTTCTGTGTCTTCTTTCACTCTACTTGCATCTTCCCATTTTACGGTATGTATATTTTTAATTCTTGGTCATTCAGACTTGGCTTTTTGCCTATAATAACACTCGGGGTGAAAAGGCTGTGTTCTATTAGCTAATTAGATTTTTCTAATTATTATATGGTTAGTATGGATAGTTAGAACGGATTTAGCCTTCCCATATGAGCATCCGTTCTTTTTTACTGAAATACTTTACATCCTTTTATCTCCCCATTGAAATTTGAATTTGATATATTTCCACAACACTTCTAGAATTGCAGCATTTATTGAGGAGTCGTAACGTTTGTGTTTTATATTATTTTCTATTATTCCTCCCTTTTTAATTATCATATAATTTTTATCCTTATTAAGACTCTCGGCATTTTCTTTCGATCAGTTTATTGAATTGCTTTTTTACGTTTTGTTGTTTGTGATTGTTTTTTTATGTAGCTTTTACTACCGATTTGATTGTTTCTTTTATGTATATTTAAATTTATTGAAAATGCTTTAAGATATGGATTTCCTATTACTTTCATGTTCGCTTATGTTAACAAAAAATTTTTCTCACCTTTAAATTAATAGTCTTTTGGAATTAATTATTTTGTAATATTCATATTTAGGGAATTCACTTAGATATTAGTACATCACTACATAGGTAGATGGCGCCACTAATTTTATAAAATTGCACAATTTTTAGGAAACTGCATCCTTTTATTTTTAAAATTGCATCATATTTTAAAGTTTATTCTCATGCTAAAATAAGTTAATATAATGAGTTTAAAAATTGAATTTATAGTTTAATTTATTAATGATATTATAGTATAGTATATATAACCTAATTTAGTTATAACATTTTCAATATAAATGCGGAGCTGCAATTCGGATCTCTTGGCATTATTGTTATGACATTGAATTGGTATGCAAATAATTATTTTCTCGTTCTTTTCTTGAGATATTTTGGAGATTTACTCCTATACTTTTGCTTTTTTTCAACAATTGGCTTTCGCAGAAGGTTAGGCGCCTATAAAATTGAATTTAATGCGACATAATCGGTTCCTATGATCGACTGGCATTTGATTGTTGGAATTCCAATTTTGGGTTGTCTTTTTCATAGTAATAGTTTATAATCTAATTATCTTTATGTATTTCATTGTATGATTATTAATTAGGTAACATTATATTTATATTTAATTTTAATTATTGGTTTAATGGGTATATATACTGAAAATGTTATTTGAGTTTTAATTGTTTGTAATATATATATATATATATATCAAAACTTTAAGGATGGGCCAGGCATACGATAAGCATTCAGAATCGCATAGGAACAGGTGTGCGCAAACGCCATCTGGAGGCAGCAGATGGCATTTAAAATAAACAGCGTTGGACAAAATGCCTATATCTTTCTGAATCTTAACGGTATTGGACTGGAATTTTATATAAGTTGCGCTATGTGTATGTCTCTGAAGATGAGAAAGAAAACATAAGCTACGTTTCGAGCATGCGCAGTAAAGAATTATTTGCTACAAATTCTAATATCTCCTTTAAAATTCAACATATTTAGATGAAAGTTTGATGCACTATTTTTCTAATATATTATCACGTACTATGTAAGTTTCATACAATTCCAAGGAAAACTCCACAAGTTGTAATAAAAAACATGCGGAAAAATTTAAAATATTTTAAATAAACCTTTATATTTTCCCGAATATTTGTGCTAATTTTACGAAAATGCATGCAAATATTGCGCACATAATACAAAAAAATTGATGACAAAAACAAACCATTATCAGCTTTTTGTGAAGCGGAGTGAGCCAAAATTCCTCTTCAAGTTCATCAATTTCTGATCGGTCTCCTGAATGCCTTCCGACCGAATCTTTGATGCAAATTGTGAGTTAAGACCCTTTTATCATATGATCGAAATTCGAGGGAAATTCATCCAGCCTTTCGGGAGATATGCAAAAAAATGCGCATTATCAACTTTCCGTGAAGCAGCTGGATGCACTCGCTTGTGCCTGATCAAACATGGAGGCTCGGTGAGGAATACAGAATCAAATTTCGTATTTTTTCGAATATGACTCGGAAGACTGGATGAAATTTCCTTGAACTTCGATCATATTAAGAAAAGGTTTTAACTCAAAATTTACATCAAATATTCGGTCACGAGGGCATTCAGAGGGCCGACCAGAAATTGATGAAGTCGAAGAGAGATTTTGGCTCACCTTGCTTTACAGAAAGCTGATAATGGTTTGCAACTTTCATAATTTTTTTTGTATGATCTACGCAATACTTACATGCATTTTCGTAAAAAATAGCACGAATATTCGGGATGATATAAAGGTTTATTTAAATATCTTAAATTTTTCCGCATGTGTTTTGCTTATGACTTGCATAGCTTTCTTCGTAATTGTATGAAGCTTACAGAGTACGTAATAATATGTTAGAGAAGCGTTGCATTAAAATGTCCATGTAAATACGTTGAATAGTAAAGAAGGTACTATCATTCGTATTAAATAATTTTTTACTGAGCATGCGCTAATGTTAGCTTAATTTTTCTTTCATAACTTCAGAGCCATATTTATAACGCAACTTATAAAAAAATTCCAGTTCAGTAACGTTAAGATTCAGAAAGATATCGGCATTTTTTCCAGCGCTGTTTTTTTTAAATGGAATCTGCTGTCTCCAGGCATGTTCCTATGTGATTCTTGATTCTTATCGTATGCCTGACCTACCCTTGAAGTTTGGCCACCCTTTTTTGAATCATCCTGCTTTATATATATTTATAATATATATATATCAATGCCATGAAAATCAATCATTGTTGAAATTAAATGGAAAGACTGTAGTTTATCGGTAAAAAGCGTATAGATGCTCATCAGGGGTAAATAAGTGAAATCTATACGAACCGCTAAAAAATTAGAGAAATCATAATGGTTTCTGCGAACAGTGCTAGCATAAAGCTAAAAACACTGTCCTTCACCCCGAACATTATGATAGACCAAGAATTCGATTGAAATACCAAATATAAGAAATAATTTTAGCAACCTAAGGCTGAGGGATGCAGCCAATGGGAGACGTGACACAGAAATGAACTGAACGCGTCATGTAGGGTCTGGATGTTTACGAAATCTTATCAAGTTACTTTTTTTTGAGCCAAACTTCTAAGGTTGGGGGAGTTTCGATTAAGATAAAGATACCGATGGAAACAAAGATGAAAGCGATCTACATTGAGAAAACGATGAAGATTAAAGATATGATGATAAAAAAGGAAAAAAAAAATAACAAAAAGATGTATTTAAAAATTAAGGATTAAGGAGAAAACTGTAATGAAAAGGGAAAATGTTAGCCAAAGAGTGTATTTAAAAATTAAGGTGGAAACGGTAAGTGTTAAATAATATATGAATTTGAATTCCATTAATAAAAGACTGAAAGATGCGTTTTCGAAGTACTCACATTAGACCTGTCTGGCTTGAGAGACCCTACCACAGTATTAGAACTGCGCCAGCATAGATCTAATATGCAATCCTTTACTTACATCTTAAAGCCATTAATTAAAGGTTCGTAGAAGGAGGTAGGAATTTTATTACTATTAAGGTTATTTATAAGGTGCTGAATTTGTTTCTTGATTGAATTTTTATCGCTGAATGTTTTGTTAATTCGTATGAGTTGATTAATGATAGTGTTTTTGTAAATTTTAGAAGAGATATTTGAGTTCCAAAGAATATATCTATTGACATTGAATTTAAACTCGTTTCTTTTGTCATAAATATCTATTTTTAAAATATTTTGGCAATCAATAATTAAGTACAGAAAAATCACTGGTTCTTGATAGCTTTTGCGTTGGATTAATTTAAGTTCATTTGGATACAGATTATTATTAATTGTATTGAAATCTTTATGGTTAAAAATAATAAGGTCATCAATCAATCTAAAGGCTGAATTCGAATTAATAGTGATATTCCTTTCAAAAAAGTGTAGAAATAAATTGGCAAGTACAGATGAATATTTGGTCCCAAGTGAGGTGCCTTTAATTTGCTGAAAGATATTTTCCTCATTGAAAATAAAGTTATTGTAAATACAGTAATTTGTAAGATCTTTCCAGAAGATTATTGGGATGTTAAGTAAGTTTTGGAAAGGTCTTACATGCCAATAACATTCTGGAAAGATCTTACAAATTACTGTATTTATAATACATTCCAATAACATTCTGGAAACATCTTAAAAATTACTGTATTTACAATAACTTCCCACAAGGGAGCAGTTAATCATCTCTACTTGCCATTATTTTCCACAAATCTTCTTGAATTGCAGCATAATTGCGCATTCGTCGCGTTTGTGTTTTATATTATCTTCCCCTTTTGTTTATTTTCTCCCTAGAAGAACTCTCGGCATTTTCTTTCCGCAGATTTTTTTCTTGGCATTTTCTGAATGAATGTAATTTGTTAATGTTGCTTTCACAATTCGGTTATGTTTGTTTCTTATTTGTTATATATATATATATATATATATATATATATATATATATATATATA
>BGPR01021001.1:0-19275 GCA_013235015.1 Araneus ventricosus | reverse complement strand
TGTTAAATGACGACAACAACACCTGATACATTCCCCTCCTCTCCTACCATCAGTACCACACCAGAGAGATGGCATTTGACTCCGAATGATTTTACGCGCGAAAAGCCCACATACACGATAGGTCTACAATGGAATCGGGTCTTGAAGCCGCACCCAAGCGGACCTGAAGCAGAGATTCAGCCATCAGGACACAGCCGCCCATATTAATTACAGAGAAATGATTGCAGTATTTTCATAGCTGTATCCTATTTCAGTTTCTGATTCAGTTTATTCATTTCTGGTACAAAAAATGCCCGATTTTCTACTTTCTCGCATGCGATGGTATACAAAGAGAAAGTGTTGCAATTGTCAAAAAAATTCGACCTCGAGATTTTGTGGAATCGCCAATTGTTAGGTACCCCCGATTACAAAAAGCCAGTTTTGCAACGGTGTCTGTCTATCGGTCTGTGAGTGCGATTGTTGAAAAACGCGATTCTACTTTCTCGTATGCGTAGGTATACAAAGTGTTACAATTGACCCAAAAGTTCGACCTCGAGATTTTCTGGAATCGCCAATTGTTAAGTACCCTCGAGTCCGAAAAAACAGTTTTAGAACTGTGTCTGTCTGTCGGTCTGCGAGTACGATTACTGAAAAATGCAATTCTGCTTCCTCGCATGCAGAGGTATACAAAGACAAAGTGTTGCAATTGTGAAGAAATTCCACATCGAGATTTTGCGGAATCGCCAATTGTGAGGTACCCCCGAGTCCGAAAAATCAGTTTTGGAACTGTTTCTGTCTGTCGGTCTGTGAATTCCTACTATTACTGAAAAACGCAATTCTACCTTCTCACATGCGGAGGTAGGTATACAAAAAGAAAGTGTTGCAATTGTCAAAAAAATTCCACCTCGAGATTTTGTGGAATCGCCAATTATTAGGTACCCCCGATTCCGAAAACCCAATTTTGGAGCGGTGTCTGTCTGTGAGTCTTTGAGTACGATTGCTGAAAAATGCAACAAACTAGGCAGATGAAAATTTTATAATTGACCTTTGAACCATAAGTGTTTAGTTACATTAACGACCTGTTTTTAAGCAACATGATGGCTATTTTGGGACGAACCTCGCCATTTTGAGCCGCGGTCAGATGACGAGGACGACACCTGAGCTGGCATCCCCTCTTCAAATTGCCGTTCCACACCATCATAATTGTAAGTATACATCAAATTTTGGACAATCTGTTAAAGAAAAGTCTGTCTGTCTGTCAGTCCTTGTGCATGTAACTGAAGAATGCAACAAGTTTCATGGATGAAATTTGCCCATGTGGTTTTATCACCAGAATTACGATCCTTATAGCAGTTTTTGCCATATGCATCAGCAGATTGACCGTCTGTTGGTCTGTATGTTCATGTGTATATGAACGCGATAACTAAAAAACGCAATAAGTTAGATAGCTGGAACTCGATATTGGGTTTCTATACAAAAAGTTTTGACCTATGTCAAAATTTGGATTTGTGGGACACAATGACGAAACAACAATTTCTCTTCAACATTTTACGGATACGGATTACGCTAACGGATATCTCTATTTAAAACACCTCATTCTATATTTTATTTTTAACAATTTTTTTGTTGCCATGCTCAGAAAAATATATTTAATAAAATACCAAAAATAATAATATAAAAAGATATACTACAATTTAAAAAAATCGTTTGCAATTGACTCTAAAAATTAACCTTTTAAAGGGACATTTTTTTATAATAAAATAACAGTGGGCCATTTTTTTATAATAAATAGTGGCATAATAAAATAACTTTGGTGTTGAGATTAATTTAAGAAAAGAAATTCATTTAGCTTATTGGGTGACATTAATTTTTTTACCAAGTTAAGACGCTTTATGATGGTTTGAGATGAGAAATAAGAATTCGAGCTTTGTGTTTCATCGAAAAATTCGACAAGAACTTACGCCAACTTTAAAAAATTTCATTTAAAAATTGATGAATTTGATGGTAAGTATATTCCCACAGCCTTAGAAATGGTTAAATTTAATTAAAACATTAAAACAAAAATAATAATATATCTAGAGATGACTACAGAATAGTCTGTCAAAAAAGTTAAAGACTAAAAATAAATAAAATAACAAGGAAATATATATGAAATGGTATTTACAAGCAGAATATTACATCTTCCACTACAGACCTGGTGAATGGGAAGTGTTGCAAAATGCAAACTCTATTTTTATCTACGAAGCTAAACAGAAAAAGTGTCGTATTGTAAAATATACGAAAAAATTCGACGAGAGGCTGGATTGAGGGGCGTTGACTTACTTACCTTACTCAGCTGTGACTTTCTGTGACTAAAATAGCTCTATTGTAGGGTCTTAGCTCAGCGATGCTAAACTATGAAGGACTCACCAGACGACACAGCCATATTAAGATATTAATATTTTAATGAAAATTCTTGAGTAATTGAATTTTTACAATTTATACAAATTAATATCAATTAAATCAACTCCGCTTACTCAGGACGAGATAGCATTAGACAAGTCAGAAATCAATCAGGAATACAGTTCGCAGATTTTCACGAGTTCACTCGAGGTAATGCAAAGTTCTAAAAGTTCTACTCTAGGTGAGTATGAGTCCGAAGTCCGGAATAATGATCTGAGGGAAGAATCCGCTCAGATTTCTAACAGATAACCTCTCACGGGTTAGATCAAATATCACGAAGTTAATTCGTAGCGACGTAAGGCACGTCTAATTCAATCCCAGTTCCTAAGAACTTCTCACTCGAGATGAGCGATACACAGCCAAGGGTTGGCTTCGGTTAAACGGGACACGGCCCGGTACAGCAGCTTCTCAGCCTGAGAACTGCTTTCCCAAATTCTCCGTCACGAGAATTTAATTCTCCGGTTCTCCAAACGAACCCTATCTTGATCTCTCGATCATCCTCTCCTCATTCCTATCGGGTTCCAGTTTAAAAACCCTCCTTGGGACCTGCCCTTTTTAGGCGGGGTCAAAAGTTCAGCTCCTCATTTGCAGGAGATGTGACCCTTTCTCCCAATCACAAAACTCTGTCTTTAACTCCTCAATCGCATTGGTGCTAGGCGTATGCAATGCATCTCCTTTGCTCCGTGTGTGTCCACTCGAGGTCAAATGGCGGTGAATTTCAAACGAAGACCCTCCGGGATGACGCAATCTGGGAAGGCTTTGTCGGCCCCTTTCTCTAGCCGCTCTCTCCTAGCGACCTGGGAGGCCCGGTCACTTTTTCCGTGGGAAAGTTTGCGGGTGCTTTCCAGGACCTCACACTATGTGACCATTAACTCTACAGTCTATATTGACTATTAGTCTAGTATGACTATGTGACTCTAGCTATGTAAAATTCTTCGTGATTTTCACCAACTTTGGAACTCGACTGCGACTAAACCGTAATTCCAAATTCTAAAATGATTTTTGAAATCTTAAATGTCTGCCTTTCTTTGTTAAATGAAACTAAAACCAACTCTCTATGTTATTTGGCTGCGGAGCTATAAGCGTTTAAATTTAGCACAACGTAATTCAACAATTCTTGAGTAATATTTCGCGTGAATTTCAGACCGACGACTGAATTACCTTAGTCTGCGTGCGCGCGCATCTGTCGCTGTGACGTCATCAAAATGTTTCGTGATTTTCACCAATTTTGCAGCTCGACTGTGACTAAACCGTAATTCCAAATTCTAAAATTCTTTTTGCAATCTTAAATGTCCACCTTTCCCTGTTAATTGAAACTAAAACCAATTCTCTATGTTATTTCGCTGCGGAGCTATAAGCGTTTAAAAATACGACGAAAAGTGTCATAATTTTTTCCTTTCCCGACACACAGTTAGACCACTATGGAGAGACGTAAGTCTACATCAAAATTGATGTGACTCGTTCAAACAAATATGAACCATACTTCATTATTTAAACTAATATATTCTCCAAGCAATACTTTGATTGTACTTTCCACAGTTCATTTTTGGATCTTATAATACACTTACTATATACACTTACGGGTTTACACATACGGCTTTTAGACATTTAAACGATTTGCAAATCTTAAATTTCATAATTCTTAAACGAATAACCACTAAAAATATGATGACAGAACAAATGGTCGACAACTACAATCAGCGTGAAAAAAAATCATGTTACATAATCGATTAAAGATGATAAAAACGGAAGAATTTGAATAATCGAAATGATTTTATTATCAAGAATCTCAGTGGTTATACAAGTCAAAGCTTTTGAACATTATCACTTATGTAAAAGCGTGTAATGTTCTAGTACAGGAAAATGTTCGGTTAATGTCTGCACATTTTTATCCTTTGATGCGGAAACATTTTCGTATCTATCATTTTAAGATATTTCAGAAAGATGGGAACATAATTTATATTTTAAAGGAAACGATGATATGATAATGACGTGATTTATACCGCTTTAATCGCTTTTTGATTACATATCCTCAAGGACATAGTTTATCCATCTAATACTGAAGTAAGTAGACTATATGTAATTTGACACACTTCAAATTTTTTTTCTGTTTTTTAAAGGAAAATAAAATATATTTTTTCCTTTAAAATCGATGCAACATTGTGTGAGACAACAAAGTTTAATCCAGGAGTTCAAATATTTTTAACAATAACATTTAAAGAATTAAAAGTAAACTGAATTAACACACGACACATTTTTTTTATTGTACTCATCAGGCTCATTTCATTCAATGCTAATATACCGGGTGCGTCATAAATTCCTGCAAACTTCAAAAATTCATAATAAAAGAAATAATGTTCGGTAAAAATTTCGTTTGCGCGAATATGATCAGAGGGACGTTGGATTTTTTTCCAATAAAAAATTGATTCCAAAAGTAACCGAAAGAGGGCGCTTCAAAAATTCATAATAAAAGAAATAATACTCGGAAAAAATTTCGGTTTGCGCGAATATGATCAAAGGGACGTTGGATTTTTTTTTCCCATTAAAAAAAATGATTTCAAAAGTAACCGAAAGAGGGCGCTCACACGTCATACTGAGACGTTTTATGCAAATTAGGCTAGCAATAAAATTAGAAAATCGAAATAGATTCGTCCTTCGATCCCGACAGCATGCTATCGTTACCAGATCGAGCGTTGGTGGTTAAACGTTTCTACAAAATGGCGAATCCACAACTATTGCATTGAAGGCGAAAAAAAGCCCTATTTCATAGAACTGGATACTGAATTTTTTTAAGCATGGAAAAAAATCCAATGTCCCTCTGGCCATATTCGCTCAAACCGAATTTTTTTCCGAGCATTACTAATTTTTGAAGTTTGCACGAATTTGTGACGCACCCGGTATATTTATATGGCAGAAAAAGAACGCTGACCTCTACCGATTTCATCATTTTCTACAGAAAATATAATTTTATATTTCTTTCATGCATGTTCAGGTGTTTCCTTACGACATGTACATGAATGCAGAAAGGGCAGAGATTTGAAAGACGAATTAGGATAACACTGCAACGCACGACCTGTCACATGCTATCACGCAGACACTACAAGAAATGAACACATGGAAGTTAGTAAGGTGCGTCTTATTAATAATAATACTTACCTTTACGGAATGTGGAGAGGTCACTGAAGATTTTCACAAAAGTCTGACACAGTACAGCCAAAAGTGGCCGCTGCACTTTAAAATTAACTATCAACCAAAACCACAAGAAGTGATTAACACATTGACTGCCAATTAGGAGATAACCCGTAGTTGGCAGTCTTATCTAGGGTTATTTCGTACGAGTTATCTCGTAGAAACTTCACAGGGATTGAATCAGATTGGCTTTACTCCTAGACAGGATGATCCAAAATTTCTGGCAAAACTTCGTTTAGAAATATTCGGTAACTTTGTTCATCTGGGCGTTCAACCAATAGCTATAGGCCTGTCAAATGTCTCGGACAATGCCGCACTAAAAATCTGGAGCAACTGTTCGTGTACCATGGAGGTTTACCAACGCCATCTTCCGCTTGGCATTTCCGACACTGCTTATCTGTATGTTTCAAGTTCGTCTTTAGGCATTATGTCCAACCCAGAAATTCGTTGACACTGTGGCAAAGCACTCTATATGGTTTTAATCATTATTAGTTAACCAGATGAAGTGTTATCCCCCCGACTTTTCCCGCTACATCTAAATCACAGCTGCTTTATATTAGCCACTGCATATCATTAGAGAACCAAATTTATTGTTCTCCCTTTGTATAGATATGATCGATTGTCAATGTGTTAAATTAATTGGCCAAATTTTACATTGTCTCCTTTATATCTCCTGTTATATTTGCCTTGAATGACTACAGTTGTTTATGATACATATGCTGATTTTTTTTATTATTGCTACTGTATGGAATTTTTTTGCTATAGTTATTACTATTTATTGCGAATACTCGTCCCTGTATGTTGGACGCAACTGAGTTATTTGTTTTATGATTTCGTTGTTCTGTACCGTGCTAATCTGTGACCTCCTGTACTCTTTTTATTTTGTCGTATTTTATTTATTATTATTATTTTAATGTTATTTAGTTAATAATCAAGATATTGTGTATAGAAGAGTTTCCCAACCTGAAGGACCATTTGGGAGTACGCGAAATCAAAGTTCTTAATGACGGAAACAAAAACACATAAAGGATTAAAAAAGTTGGAAGATTCTGTTTCTGTTTCTTTAGTTATTAATACTTGGTATTTAATAACTATACCACTTTAATAGTTGATTATTACGAAGTGTAATTTTTAACTATTACAAGTTAAAACAAAATTTTTACTAGTTTTCATCTGCTTAGGCATTGAACTAATACTATTGTAAAAATGGTATAAAATGTACAATCAAAAATAAGCTCTGCAAATGTTAGTAATTCGAGTCATTTCACTTACCTTAACATTATTGATTAAAACTTCTTTGCATAGACGGATAGTTGGGGAGGGGAGTCAATATAATAGGTGGTACGCCAAAACAAAAGGAATAACCAAGGGGTACGCGAAGGAAAAAAGATTGGGAGTCCCTGGTGCATAGGAAAGTTTAATATTAATTGTCAACTTGAGAACTTTCGTGACTCGGGTTGCTTAATTTTAGCTTATATCTTATGAAGCAACGCACCTGTATCGAATTGCTGTACTTTGATGGCGTTCTACAGAACTTCCAGTGGCCTGAAGTTTGTATGCTCATAAGGACGTGTCAACTTACCAATTATTGTCTTCCACAATATGACACGGATTTTGTTCAGTTTCGTCCTACAGTGAAAAGCATCGAGTTTGCGCTATGGAACAGTGCCTCTTCCTCTTGAACGACTACAGTCCAGTCAACGAAGGCCAAAAATTTATTAGTATGTCATTTAGGGCAGTCTCCCCAACAACTGTGCCGAATTTCAAAACTACACCTCTTTTTAAAATTACAATTCGTTGACTGGACTACGAGTAGAAGGAGACTTGTGAAGGGGAACGGATGTGAGGGGAGGAAGGGAACACGACTGTCCATCAAGTGGGTTTGTCTGCCCCCCCCCCCCCCCCGCTTCTACACATACAATACTTTCCTTGTATACTTATTATATAGGCATGAGGTTTTCTGAGGGTTGTAGATTCAGCACTTTTAATTGATTTTGACATTACAATATTGAATTTTCGAAATATTCACTTTTGAATTCCCTGTGTCTTCTAAACTATTGATTCTACAATAAAAACGTAGGACGTTTTTTGTAGGAAATTTCATGTAGTTTAATTTTGAGATTAAGTGTTTTTCTCTAGAACCCATACTTTTAGAGATATTTAAGAAAAACTGTAAACGCCCCTTTAAACCCCCTGTACCCCCGCGCACCCCCACACAGGCGGGGATTTTTAGTATGTCGTTTAAGGCGCTATCCCAAGCAACTGTGACAAATTTCAAAACTACACCTTCTTTTCTCTTTTCCTTCGTTGACTGGACTATTATGTAAAAATATTGATACAGATCTATTGTTGTAGTCTAAAAATAACATACTAAAATTCATTCATATTGGTTGTTGCGTTTTTGAGTTATGGTGTTGAATAGATAGAGCGACAAGCAATTTAACCTTTGGATTCTACGTCCAAAATTTGATACACATTTACGATTCTGGTGATTAAAGAACATGCCAGATTTCGTTTATTTATCTCTTTGTGTTTATATCATGTTCAAATGCGGAAAGATAGACATAATTCCGATTTTTTTTTTATGAGACAGGGAGGTCTAAAATATGGGGATTCATCAACATATCGAAATCGAATTTTTTTAACACTTTTCGCTTACTTTACATTTTTATCTGTGTATGTTTTATATACGAAAAAGTAAGAAGGAACATTACATGATGTTGCGTTTTGTGTAATGTCTTCTAAACATTTAATTAATCCTCATTTATATGTAAAATTATTCTTGTATAATTATTTTTGGAATAATATAAATATAATTATAATTCGGCGGAACATTATTTTCTTTTCCAAAAATAATAGGCCATAATTTGAAGAACATAATTGTCAATATTTGTTTATATACTGTCCTAACGATAAGACCTACTAGAAAATTTCTAAAATCAGAACTACATAGTTTTAATTACACAGAATTCAATTTTACGACCCTTAAAAATCTTCGATATCCCATTCTATTCAATACTTTATTCGATGAATCTTTTTTCCAACTTCTTTTGATCAGAATACCAGCGGTTCTGATTTTTTATCAGAATATCAGTGGCTTCCATGCGACTACTTACACATTTTATATTTATTGATGGTATTGATGGAATTAACAGCGCGACGGATTTTTTCTCAGATTTTGGTTCTTGAATTAAAGCAATAAAAACTAAGAAAATGTCACGAATCAAAGGAATAACAACTAATGAAAAATTACTTTTATTTCGTGCTGCCATCTATGTTCTTTATAAAGCAATAACATTATTTATTCACAAAGGACTTGACAGAAAATACCACACACCAATTCAAAAAGAGGATTTCCTCCACTCGATTTACCCCTTGTCACATGGGATGCCACTTAACAAGATGAAGCCAAAGATTATTGTTGCAACAAATACAACAAGATAAAGCCAAAAATTATTGTTGCAGCAAATCCTTCTTAGTATACTACTGATTCTCTACTCATCAACAGATTACGAAGAAATGAAAACAGACACGCGCAACACTGGTCAAATGTAATTCCAAAATGTTTTTCTCGTATATTCATCAAAATCAAGTCAAATTTTTTAAAATGTAAGTTATTAACTTCTCTGTCTATAATTATATACGAGGATAAAAATACGAGGACAATATTTGAACCACATCTTTTCCACTTGAGACAATTTTTCAGATAATTTTTTATTACGAACAAGCAATATCGCATCTCGGTTTTTGAAATTTCAAAAAAAGAAAAAAACTTCTTTTCCAACCAACACGATTTCTGATTTTTTTCACGTCTGGTTTGGAACATATGGTCTCATGTTCACATCAGATATTTAAATGAAATAAACTAGATTACTGAGCGAGATAATTTTTTCTCTTTGAAACTTCAAAAACAGATAAATAGTGTTGCTTGATTAATATGAATATCTATTACCATTAAGCCAACGACGGGTTGGGAAATTATTAATTGATTTGTATGCAATGAAATAACGTTGGAAATCCAGTCGAAAATCAGACAATACGAAGACTTGATATTCGTCATCAAACAAGGTGGCTGAAATATAAATCAGTTCTTTTATCTTCAGTGGGACTGCTCAGGGCAAAATCTTTCAATATTCAGAAAAAAAAAACAGAATCATTCGAGAAACTCTGGGGCAGACCGTTGGACCTACTCCATGCCAAATTTGGCATGCGTAGTTACTTCTTGGTGGAATTACTCGATAAGGGAGGGTTATTCAAATCATAGCAGTCATCTTTAAAATTTATAAAAATTTTAACGATTTACCCTCAATTACTTTGAGACATATTACCGCACAAGAAGAAACTATTTTAAAGGCTGATGGTATCAAGACAGAAGAATCAAACCTAGAACCTATTATACTCACGTTATTTCAGGCTAGATGTCTGAATATTTTTTGAAATGCCATCGTTAAATCCCAAACGACTGGGTAAAACTTCATCAGTGGGCATTCATTAATCACAAAATGTGATCTTCAACAAAAAACCAAGTAACTAGAACAAACCACTTTTAGTCTAATCGGTAGGCTGCAATTGGCCAATGGAACGGTGTAAATCACATCCGACTACATAAGTCATATGACGATCATTATGAACTCTAGTTTATCAATTGTGACCGTTATTAAAAGCCCAAATAAACTAGGTATGTAATATTTTTCACGACTGTAAAGTATGCTTAAAAAAATATTTAAGCATGCACTTTACAGAATCTTCATTGTTTTAGTTGCCATTTATATATACTACATTCTTATACGCATTTTTTTTTGTTGCTATACGATTTTTTTATGTGTCTAGGGCTATGTAATTTAGAGTAAATTTATTTAGGCTGAAGTGGGACTGTAATCTCTCACTTATTAGTCTCGGCCAAGACCGAGGCAGCTTGGAAAACACTAGTTACTGTGAGAGCTGCTGGATAATAAAACTAAAAAGCGTCACAAAGCTTTGATGGAATTACAGATAAGTATTTCTTATTGTTTTGAAATGACGAATCATATAAGTTAAAAGGAGACATTTATTTTAGGACGACCACATTTAAAATTATGTTACAGATCACCATTTCCATTTAACAGTGGTGATGCTTGTGCATCTTATAGGTACAGTACCGAAAAGCTTACATGGCACTGAAGTTTCTCCGAGGAGATGCTTAGAGAGGACGCCACAGACCGTACCTTTAAATGACATAAGTGAGACAAGTATATATACTCACCGCTAATAATCAGTAGATCTACATATCAGCTGCGGGGAATTGAATGAACAACGTCATACGATTCCGGAATTAAATAACTGATAATATAGATGTCAAGTGAAATATTCATCAAAAAAAGTAGTACGCAAAAAATATTAAACAAGAGAATAGCTTCAGAATCTTGAGAACCTATTCACAGTACCACCGGTTGGGTGGGTTGAGGGAACGTCACTTTTCCGTTGTTAACGTGCGGAAAAGAACGTCTCTTTCTTCAAGGCTCAAATATAAAATATACATTAAGGTAGACAATTTAGAAAAGATGCAGCTTCGGCAGCAAATGCAGAATTTCTAACAAAATAAATTGATAAGATTTTCTGTGTTTTCCTAACAAATGCAATTTTATTCGAAGAAGAAAAGAACCCATTCTTCACGGTACGTGGTATCAGACGAAGACATAGAGTCTTCCAATAATTATATTTAGTTCGTACGTTTAAGTTGGAGTGTGAAGTATTTGATCAGTTCACCCAATGACTTTCGATTTAAATATTCCAGTGTTTCCTCCGTCACACTTCATGCGTCTAATGGAACAGAACGGTCAACTTACATATGTATGACATGTATAGCGCATACTCCGTCATCCCTGGACTTCTGGGCCATTGCCGTCGTTTTTCGTTTTGGCAACTATTTGTTTGAGAATTCTCTTAGGTTGATCTTGTGAAAACGGTTGGGGTCAAGTTGTGCTTGGGAGGAGCAGGACAGGCTATCAGAAAACGGAGACCGTCCCATTCAGAACTGGGATGTACATGGTCACATCAAGTATACACCCATTTCATCACATCAAAAATTTCCCACATATTTATTTCTTCAATATATTTGCCTTGCCCAAAATGCAAACTAAATTGGAGTCATTTTGAAATTTTTCAATTCAAAAGATTTCAAACTTCCTGGAAGACGAAAATTATAGCCTTACAAGTTAATAAAAGAATGCAACCAAGTACACAGATGGAAGCAAATATAGAAAAGAACTTTATTTACACATATTTGCCGGCAAAACATCCAATTACGGATTACAATATCATTATAAAATTAGATATTATATACATATATTTAAAGTGGTAAAGGAACATATAAACGCAGGATTTCTACTTTTATTTAATATTAAAGGGTCCAAATAATTCAGTTAGATGATGATTACTTGACAGTATGCTTAGCAATTAGAAGCAATCAAAAACAAATTCATTAAAATTACTGAACACATTAAATATGAAAAGAATTATTATTTATATATACTTTATAAGTACTTTTTCTTAAAAGAAATATATTGAACACGATATAGACCATAAAAATTATGTTATACATTATAATAAGTATTTAAAATGAAATTAATAAAGTTTTAAAACATTCTTACGACTTTTAATTACATAAAAGTGTTAATCTCTTATTTTCAGTGTGCATTAAAATTGCTGAAATAGCTAAACTTGAAAAAAAAAGTTTAATATTTTTATTCGCATTATTTAAATGAAAGTAGTTTGATTTATCATATCCAGCTTAATATTTTCTTAAAAAATAACGATATTTTATTCGAAGAAACGCCATCCCCCAATTAAATTTTGCCACTTATTTTTACCTCGCTGGTGCATCCCTGCTTCCACTCGACGCATTGATCCCATGGTGATCAGGCGCGGCGATCACACAGCGTTTTTCGAGAATATCAGAAGATTTCTGATGATTGGTGGTCCAAGCCAATCAGTCAATATGATGGAAAATCAAAACAGTCAGGCCTTAATCTACAATGATAAATCATTTTAAAATTCAGTTAATTTCCCAAAACCACCCATATTTTCGAAAGACCGGTCAACTAAAATGCACCGGGTTTTGAAATTATTTTTTTAAAATATACTAGGATAACACGATTTTAAAATTTTAACAAAATAGACCTTCAAAATTAATAAATATAGTTTATGATAAAGATTATTACCAATTAATATATTTGCTAGAGATTATTTTTAAAAAGCAATTTGGAAAATGTTTCGAATCTATTATTACAAGTTATAATTCAGCGTTAATCAACACCCACCCAAGATTCCATATTTATAACGCAGTTACTTTAATTTTAATGATGAATAATTGATAAATATAATTGTTTTGGTTATATTTTAATTGAAAAACGAATTCTAGTGATGAAATCTTCTTTTCAGTCAAGTTCAAAATTCAAATTATTTTTTTTCTTGTAAGTTTTATATTCATTAATATAAATTTACACAATTTCTAACTAAAAATTAAATTAGTAGAGGTGTTGGATTGATGTAATATCTTTGAAGATGGTACGTGAAACATGGCATAGCCAAGAAAACCATGCGGGAATGTCTATTGACATTAAGTTTAGAATACTTGTTGTGCGTGTTCTGATGCATGTCTTGAAATTTTAGAAGTCATGGAGGTGAAAAAACAATGAAAGAAACTTTTATAATAATTTTAAAATATTTATCTTAACAATATTCAAACTTCCACAAAAACTAGCAGCATTTAGTAGACATCATTTAAAATGAAGTCGAGATTAATTCACAACTTGCAGTAACAATGGCACATTCACAATTTTGTTCAGCAAATTCTGTTTTTTGTAAGATGGAATTTTGTTAGCACTTTTCATTAGTGAAATTTGTACATACTCGGTGACAGCCCGCATTTGTTGAAGACTTAATTGTCGTTAACTGAATTAAGTAAATATTGGTTAGTAATATCAGTGACGTACCTCAGTGAATTTCAGAAACAGAAGAATAAAAGGATAAACGGCGAAATTTTATTTTGTTAAATATAATGTATTAAAGATTACGTTTTAAAAAACTGGATAATTCCACTAAGTTTCTTTTCCGTAGTTTGAATTTTGTAATCAGGTTTCAACATTTTCATGGAAGGAAAGAATTTGTCTGAATGCGGCTCCCGATTACAACGTCAGATTTTGAGAGTGCAGAACTAGATTATCAGTGATTCAATTATTAGGTAATCCTCGTTCTTCGCCGGTGAAAGCGCCACCTGGTGGTGGGACAAGGAATTTAAATTCATAATCGCCACAATAGATTATAAATTAAACTAAAATACTCAAATTTTAAATTCTACTTTTTTACGGTAAAAGTGCATTTTAAAAAACGTTTTCATTCAATTTATTCTTATCACCCAGTAATAGATTGCCTGATCCTGGGTGAATTTGATTGTAATAAACGGCCTAAAATCATCCTACAATGAAATGCTCCTGTAATATTAATCAGGGTCGACTCTTTATATCAGGTTAACTTCTAAGCGCAATGTCTATATGACCCTCAGAACTATTTTAATTTTTGGAATCAACAAGACTGGAAGCGCGCGAACAAAATCGGTGTTTTTTAACTACTGAGAATCTTGAAAACGTGTTTAACTTGCTTCAAGCAGGTCGCTTCGCTGCTTGGCGTCCGCCGCTTCGAACTTATTTACGCCAAAGTGTACGCGTGAATCTGAGACAGGCTCAGGCGTTTGAGTTTTGCTCCTACTGAACACCACCACGCATGGCATGCTTTTGAAAGCGACAGGCTTTTCCTTTAAGACAATATAACCCAATTTCTGGATAAACAATTACAGAATTAACTAATTGAGTTATATAAAGATTAATTAATATTCATTCACTATAATGGCTTTCGTCTCGCGACACATTATTGGATACAACTCAATCTCCGCGATTTTATTTGATTTGACTTTCCTAGCACAAGATCCTCGAATGAATAGCTGCGAAAACCAAATCTGTACAAAAAAATAGATACTTAAAAATTATTAGTTAAAATCCAAGTAAAATAAATTAGGGATAGATGAACCGACAGTACAAAATTCCCCTAAAACAAAATTTAAAAAAAGAGACCCGTTCAAAAAGAAAACTAAAATATCATGGAAACACCAGCCAGAACATGAAGGGTTAAAATGTGGAATTTATCCCAATAAAAAATGAAAGCAAATTCAGAAACTGCTTGGGCAATGCCTCAACGATGTCTATTTAACAGCCCACACAGGGTCTGTTAAGATGTGACAGTTAGCCGTAATACCACAATGGCTACACTCTTTGGAGGGCTTTCACCAAAGAGCAAATATTTATCTGTCAATCTGTGTATGCCTTCACTACAGAATTAGACACGACGTCACGGCGTCTGTTGAAGTTTCATGCAGCAATACTGAAAAGTGGTTTAATGGCATGGGCTTGTTGTTTGTTTCCTGTTCCATTTTCTTGCTGATATTTGGCACCACTTGATTGACGAATCGCACATCCAACCAAACGAATTTATTAGTAATGAATTCGCAATCATTTTGCGATTTGTCTGCAATTCATTTCGTAATACCAACGCAGGAGGAACCTTAGAAAAGAAGAAATAGAATATTTACACTTTTGAAAAGTAAATGCCTTAAGAAGTCTTTAACTGCTTAATAGGTGGATTACAGGTTGAGGAGGTACGTAAAAGATTCAGAAGACTCATGAATGGTGTACCAAAATGGATTTTATCTCAAAACAAAATAATTTTAAAATCTCTTTCAAGTAAATAATGAAAACAAGATATATTCATTCCTTCGATAATTTACAGGTTATGAGGGTTCATGGATATCTCTTCAAAATATTATCATCGACTATATATGAAAGTGTCTCATCCTTCGCATCTTATATCTAAACTGGATATACTTGAGGTGGGCAGTGAAGAGCGATTATTCCCCAGCATTTAATAATATACACGTAAAGGATGGTTGTGGGCTGACTGAGGGGCCAAAGTAAGCAGAAAGACAATTTATCTATTTCTAGATGATAATGATGGTTTTAAGAAGCCTCCGCATAAACCGAGGAATGGGAGATGTTCGGGAAACCTAAAGCACGGCCTTAGAGCTTGATAAAAGACAATCCAAGGCGTTTCTGTGAAGGTGAGCAGAGCCACTACATAGTCCCTTCATGAACCGGATGATGGCTTCGATGGCTTTGAAGCCAAGAAGCATGGCGATTACTATACAGGAAACATTGGATAGAGTTCTTAAATATTTTAATGATCGAAGACGCCTCCTTCCCATGGGTTGGCAGTAACTTGCGGAAGGAAACTCAAATATTTATCAAAAGCTCGTCTCCAAGAGCCACATTGGCCAGACCCTGGCTATATTACGGCGTTAGGAGCAGAAAGTTAAAATAATCAGTGGTACACGTATATGGATCACTTCTTTTCAAAATATAATTTTTTATAAGTGGAAAGAAATTAAAAGATTTTTAACAGCACGCGGTGTTCCCACATGAGTCACCCTCCCAGAACAGGCCGCGCACTGGATTCTGCGGTGATCAGGCGAGAACCGGTGCTTTCAGCGCCTTGCGAAACCCATCTAACGAATAGGAAGATCGGTTTTAAAACTTGGGAGATTTTCAAAATCCTTTTAATTCAGGAATGATTATACAATCAAAACTCTCATGTCACAAGGGAATGCAGCACGCAGTTCTTATCAACTAGGAAAAAAAATTGTTAGTCACTACAAATTGTATCATATTTACAACACTTGAGGAAGATGTAGCAGGTCTGTCTTTAAAAACTGTTCCAACATTTTAAATTGATATGTCAGAAGCAACCCTAAATACTTACTGTTTAGTGGTTTTAAATTTAATATTAGTGTAAATGTCACCAAGAAAAACTTCTAATTAGAAAATCTTAATTACTCCTTCTGAGGTAGTAACTTTCAGATTTCATAATAAAGATGTTCGATAAGACACTCCGCATAGTCAGACCTCATGAACATCAGATCAAAATGTCAGGTCGCTGGTCATGAAGCAGGAGCAGCAAACTCAAACAAACGTCTTCTCAAGGTTTCCTCGTGCAAACTGAACTCTTTCAACCATCATCCGACAACATCAAACAGTTTAAATATACACATGGTCAGCTCGATGAAACGAGTTGTACAAGCAGTCAGACATGAGAGTCCTCAAAGCAATCCTCCTGTTCGCTGATATCGGACAGTAAATTCAATGATGGTTCAGTGCAAATCACTGTTGGAAGCTCCAGATCATCATATCAATCAGGTGAAGTCTAATGAAGAAAAATTCAGGTTCGAACTTCAGTCAAACCTGTAAGCCTCTTTCCTCTGGCTTCTCTGGCCTTCCTGTCTTCATCGACAGTTGCAGCATCGTTGTGTTTTGTGCGGTTTTTTATCGGCATTTCTGAAAGACTATGACAAATTATATTAAAATATCGTTCTGGAATCCTGTTAAAATCATTCGCCTTTAAAGGGCTAATGGTGGTCAGCAAAATTCTAATCACTAATAATTCAAACAGTGATATAATAAAATAACTTTGGAATCGGATTAATTTAAAGAAATTCATTTCGCTTACTCGGATCGCGTGATGGTACATTAATTAATCCCAGTAGTATTAGTCGTCACTTCATTATGGTTCAAGATCAAGTAGACATCTAGGTTTTATGTTTCATCAAAACATTTTGCAACTTTTACCGACTTAAAAATTGCATATAAAAATTCAGCAGATTTTTTGTGGTAGAAGTATACCACCCAGCATCCTTAGAAAGGTAAATTAGAAATCAACTGATTTAGATTTATATTTTTGTAGTAGGCGAGATCTATTAAATATAATTCATAATCTCGCTATTTTCGATACACACGCGGTTGCATAAATTGAAAGCAATGTTACAAATTTTATTTAAGCTTTAATTTTTTGAAAATTTATTAAGGTAAAACATTATTAAAATAAAAAATAGCTACCACTGAAAGCTGATATTTTGAATTTAAAAAGCAGTGTAAATAATTTTGTTACGTCATATGTTTCAATTGAACCTCGACTGTAATCATTTAAATTACTATTTAGATAAAACTCTTGCAAACATGTTCAAACATTGAGATAAGCGGGTGTTGTTGCCATGCAAAAGCTGTTTATTTACAATCGGATTAATACTTTGCTAGTATTTAGTGAACAGATTCAGCTTGTGCCAGAAAATCACCCAGGTTACAACAAAAGAACGGACATCTCAAGATGCGTCGCATCAATGGATAAGAACCCATAGCTTCGAAAAGGCTAAAATTCTTCATCGGTTAATAACTGGACAAAGTTACTCTGTGGTTAGTAACGGTTACTGTGGATCAAAATGTAGTTCAGGATAAACTGGATGACAAATCAGTTTTGTAAATGTTAGATCAGCATTCTATCGGTTCAAAAAAAATTCATGCAGGACAATTAGCGGGAGGATCTCGGTCAAATAGAGTTATTTCCTTCTAGGCTGGCGGGAGAGAATCCATTTGAAGGTTCTGGTTAGATAAGGCGTTAAATCAGAAACAGATGCCATTTTTTATCATTATTATTATTATTATTTCACAGTAATTACCTATTTTTTATCTGGGTGGATCTGTAAATTCTAGTTACGATCTGGTGGGCGCCGAAATCTCTAGTCCAGGTGCTCACATTTGTGGTAGGGCAACCTCTGGACATACATCCTACTCCTTGAAACCACAGGATATGTACCTTCGGGTTAACCAGAAAAATTTAAAATACCGATTATTTTAAATTTAGATTCTAATAAAATCTTGAAAAAGCATTTTTTCTCTCAGAAGAGCATCCTGTCAAAGAAAGTCTCAATGTACTTGCTTTGGTCAGCTCCTAGGTCCAATGGAACTGCAGAACTTTGAACGAGATTTGCTTCACGCCTTTTGCAGTTTACAGTGACTTTTACAAATATTATTTAAAATAAGACGGACAATGCAGTTTGACAACTGACTACAAGATTTGAATTTCGAAATCGATTAAGTATTGCCTGGAGGCGTGCAAAACAATGGGGAGCACTATTTTTTTTTACTCTTCCAAGATAAAGCGTATTGCATTGAACATATTTTGAAATTGAATTTTGCTTAGGAATTCAGTTGGTCCAGGGGCAGAGAGGAGGTACTGAATTGCCTCAGACGAAAGAAATCCTATTGCACCCTTACAATTCGCACTTAAAGGAAGGTTGCCGAATTAGCAAACCTGGATTGTGATAAAGAGATGTAATTTAATAAATAAACAAGCAGAGAATGGAATTCATTATTTTAGGTCTTTTTCTTATAATGCAGTAAATATTGTAAGTATTTTAAGAAGAGGAAAAAAGCAACAAAAAGCCGTCATAAGACAGTGGGGATTTGCAATTATTAATTGCGTAAAGGAAACTATTTCACTAATGTTCATTAACTTGCATTTAAGCATTAATAAATTTATTAACATATTTAATATAGTTATAGTTAGGGAGGCGTGTAACCAATTAAACGCAGCATTAACCTTACCCTTACAATTTTATTTAACCTCTTCAGGCCAGATACACCTATTTGGATATTTGTATTTCAAATCTCTTTAAGATGGCCAAAGACTACTCGAGACATTAAAGCACGACCAGGAGATTTTTGTTAAAATTAATTGTGCGTTGACTTG
>BGPR01021000.1:16028-26288 GCA_013235015.1 Araneus ventricosus | reverse complement strand
CAGAAGGCAACAAATCCCTTTAAAAATGTCATTTGCCAGGCTCAGGGTCAGACACTGAAAGTGGCAGGCGTACATTTGGAAAAACCATATTTTTCGCATGGGCAACTATACATGGCCTGTTCACGTGTGTCCAGCCCACACAACCTCTACATCCGTGCAAATAACGTGGTACACAAAAGTATATTAGCATAGTTAAACAATTTACATAACTATATCAGCATATATGTACAGTACACTCCTGTCAGCCGTCCAATTAAGTATTATCAACCGTCAGAACTTTTACTTTTCCCTTTCAAAATGCTACAAAACATTTACATTCATGAATTAAAGAAAAGAATAATTCAAATTCTTCGCGCACGAAGTCGCGCGTAACAGCTAGTATATATATATATATATATATATCAAAACAAACAAGAAACAAAAGACAAAAATTCAAAAACAACCGAGACACAATGGCAAAAAATAGACAAGAATTATAATAAATTGAAATATATCATAGCGAGCCGCTCGTCAGGAAGAGAAGCTCGCTTATGATATTAATATGTGCTTTTTTCTGCTAACGACATACGAAACCCGTTAAAATATGTCGCCATCCCTTCAAAAAGCACAAGACAATTAAAAATGTCTCCCAGCAAAGTTACTGGGTATGTATATACACCCAGTAACTTTGCTCTAATTTGTAAATATTATTACAAAAAAGTACTTAATGAGCATATAATTAATGGTGATAATTATATTGAGTCAAAACTATGTGATAGAGAAATTTCTAATAGAATTCAAGCCTTCCATAAAAAACTAGGAATTCATTATATTAAAAAAGATTATCTTCACATCTTTCTAACTCCAAAATTTCACAAGAGTCCTTTCAAGTTAGAAGTGTTACCAATGGCTGCAATACATATATTACAAAATCTGGCAAAATCTTACAAAAATAGATACAGACAATCATAGAGAATTTGAATAAGCAAAGAGATAGAATTATTGTCAATAATAGTGTAGAGATTGTAAATGTAATCAAAGAAATTGGCATATCTAGTGTACAAACATTTGACTTCCAGGATTTATTTGATAGTCTGGATATTGAAGATTTGATTAATACCCTAGTAAAAATACTTCAAGATTTTGGTCTAAAAAAGATATTAGCATAAATAAATATAAAACTATTATTAATCTTGTACTAAAAGAAAATTATATTCTTTTTGATAATAAGATTTACCATCAAATTAAAGTATTACCTCAAGGAGGTCCAGCTAGCAATAATTTGGCAAATATATACCAACACTACTATGAGAAAGATTTAATTAGTAATAGCTCTAGTATATTATTTCGATACATAGATGATTTGCTAGTATTTAATAAAGAAATAAACCTAAACCCACAAATTAAATTCTATCCCGACTATTTGAAACTCATAAAAACTAATGACAATAAATTAGCTACAGAATTTCTAGATTTAGATATAAAAATTATAGATAGTAAAATTGTAACAGATATCTTTGATAAAAGAACAGCATTTAATTTTCAAATTAATAATTTTCCTTTTTGGGATTGTAATCTTAGCATTTCAGTCTTCGTGAATTTATTAAAAAATTATATAATTAGAAATAACAATTTGGTAACAGACAATGATGATAGAATTAGGAACATAAAAAATATATATAATTGTGCACTCGTTTATAGAATGCCTAAAAAATTTTTAAAATTATGTAGATAAAAAAATATTTAGGTTACTTAGAATAAAACATTCATTTTAGTATTTAATAGAATATTTCTAATTCTTGGCCTTTTGCTATGTATATTTTATACTATACTTATATTATGTAATTTCTTTCAAATTGTATTTCTTTACTAGTTTCTGTATTACTACAAAAATGGCACCAGGATTTATAAAATAAAAAACTTCTTAAAACATTATTGGATTCTAAATATTCAAATAGTTTATTTATAAAAATATTAGATTTTTAATTGACTACATAGTTTAATTTATTTTGAGATTTTTAATATAGGTATCATATTAATTTAAAAAAAATTTAAATTCATTAAAATATTTGGCAAATTCTAGCTTAATCAAAGTTAGAAATCTGGTTTTAGCAGTCTAGTGACGTCAAGCTAAGTGGCTGTTTGCACTAAAATGAAGATTTCAGGTAAAGGTTAAGCCCTAGTGAATAAGAATAGATATTTTATTGACTGAAGTATTTATTGTTTTTAGTGCCATTGAATGGTGCGATATATTGGTGGTACATCTTGGATTTAATTTAGACACTTTCAATATAACGATGATATTTTGTTAGGGTTAGCGTATGGAGTTTTCATTCTAAATTCTTTCATTTTAGGGTAAATTACCCTTTATGTTTTTTCAAAAATTTTAGTAAAAAGGACGGTTTGTACCACAAAATCGATTTAACCTGGTTAATAGCTCTTCCAAAGCGGAGCAACTAATTTTATTGTTGAAAATTCCATATTTTTGGTTTGACTTTTTCAATAGTTGTAAGAGTAATATAGTTCATAGATTTGTTTTAATATTACATGTGCTCTTTACAAAGTGCTTTATATATTTTTGTTTATTTTGTTTTGAATGTTCATATATAACAGGTTATATGTTGGTTGATATATATATAAAATTCTAACTGTGAGCTGAGATGAATCCTTCATTTGCGTGTGAAGAACTAAATTTATATGTTTTGTTTCTGATTCTCATTTCGTTTAGTTAGCGTGAAAAATCGTGTATTCCATTTGATTTGAAGTTTTGGGTTGCTATGTTGCCGTCGAACTTTGGGCTTCAAAACTCTATAAGAATAAAAGAAACATCAGGCGAAAAATTAAAATAAATAAGTTCTTTTTTAAATTTTAAAGAAAACAAGTTATATATAAACGAGAAGAATGATGTTTCATACTAATATTTACAGAACTACTTGGCATTATTTAGTCAAAATTTATATGCAATATTTCAACCCTGTTAAACTATTTTTAACTAAAAAATAAATTTTCATCTACCTCCCCAATTTTTAAGAGGAAATAAAAAGGTTTAAATAATAAATCCGTATAATATAAAATTCATGGAAATTAATTGTATAATACTGGCTATAAATAAAAATAAATAGCATTTAAATTTAAATGAATACACGTTACTTTCATACACGAAAAATAAATATTCATGCAAATATTCATAGAATTACTTGATAATATTTAGTTAAAATTTGAATGGAATATTTCTACCCTACAAAACTATTTATAAGTTTAACTATTAAAAATAAACCACTATTTTTGTAAAGATAAATGATAATTCATAATTTCTGTGAAGATAAATGATAAGTAAACATTTATCTTCACAAATTTTAAGAAGAATATAAAAAGGTTAAATAAAAAATCCATATGATACACAATTCATCGAATGTAGTTTCTATTACTCTGTTACACTTACTGGTAGCCGATTTTAAACTTTCTGCATGGATTAATTCTTGCGCAATAAAAAAAGCAGCCGGTCGTTTCAGAAGGTTTTGACAGAAGTGGATAAATAATTATCCTTTTAACCCAGCTTTGAAATTTAAATATTTTAGCATCTTTCACCGGATTAAAGCATACTAAAAGGAAAAGAAAGTTTGCTTTAAATAACAGGGTGATTTTTTAAAACTGTCACTTATCAGAACCATCTGTAGCTCGAACTATCAGCTCAAATGCCACCAAATTTGTTAGGGAGACTAAAGACGACATGGAGAAAAAGATTCTGTAATAAAAAAAGTAGTTCCGAGAAGTGGTAATGTGGCGCTGTTGTCGTCTACACAACTGAGAATTATATAAATGAATAACAAAGAAGAAATTCCATTGAAAAACCGCTTTATTACAGGAAATGAACTGCCCCAAAGAATTATAGAGATAAAATTACAGTGTACTATAGTTCTTTATTCAATAAAACTAGTTCCTCGGCGACCACACATTGCATCCTGGACCACACATTGCATCCTGTACACAAAATTCTCCATGTCCATTCTCCTCGGATCTAACACCATGTGACTTTTTCCTGTGAGGTTATTTAAAATCTAAGGTCTATCTTGGTGGGGTCCCGACGTTGACGACCTTAAAGGACAACATATTACGGACTGTCTGAGCATTCCTGGTGACATGTTACTTTCAGCCGTCGAGAATGTTGTATACAGGATGCAATGTGTGGTCCAGGAGAAGAGTGGCCACATTGGAAGATGTCTGGTTCTATGGTGCATTGTAATTTCATCACTGTAACCCTTTTGGGCAGTTCATTTGCTGTATTATGCGCTTTTGCGCTGCAATTTCTTCTTTGTTATTCATTTGTCTAATTCTCAGTTGTGTAGTCTACAACAGCGCAACATTTCCCCCTATCGCCGACTTTCGGAACTAATTTTTTTTATTGTCGACTCTTTTTCCCCATGTCGTCTTTAGTCTCCCTAACAAATTTGGTGGTATTTGAGCTTATAGTTCGAGCTACAGATGGCTCTGAGTAGTGTCAGCTTAAAAAAAAAACACCCTGAATAGAAGGGAATTTTTGTTGTTAGATTAGAATTTCTTCCGTCTACAAACCTTTTTAGGTCCTTGGCAAAGAATATATAAATAAGTAAACATAAAATTTATAAAAATATATAGCCCCCCCCCCTTCTCTGAATCAAGATGGCGTATTCTGCATTATTATGAATTGAAAATAACTGTGTTCATGGCACATGCATTTTTAAATACAGTTTGAAGCTTATTTAATTTTCTTCCAATGTTTCATTTATTAATCAGTTCCATTTTTATGATTTTATTAAATTCCTTTCTTTTTCAAGTTTCTTTTAAATTGCTGAAAGGAAAAATGTAACGGCCTTCAGAACGAATTTCAATATTGCCAATACATTTTTATATACTTTTACTCAATTTGACTTGTTTAAGTTCGTAAAGATGTAATTTTGTAATTAATTTTTTTTTGTTTTCCTCCGAATATGCTTGACTTCTGGAATTCTGTGCACATATGACAATACACTATTTCAATATTTTAAGAATTTAATTACCAGTTAACCAATTAATTTAATTAAATTTTGATTCACTAATAGTGTCTCTACCTGGTAGTTTCCATAATATTTATAATAATGAATTATAAATTAAAAACTAAATTGTTCAAAATAAATAAAATTAGAAAAGTTTTATTTTTAGCAAACTAATAAAAGTGTGTTTTTAAAAACTGTTTTTAAAGGTATCTTCTTGCTTATTACATTTGACCATATGAAACTTATTTGATTGAATCTCTCATACTTTAATTTGTTTTATAACTGCAATCTTGAAGGCACACAATGATTATTTGGGTGTACCTTGCACTTCATTTCATATCTTCCAGATGAAAAGAAGGACATCTAAGACAGCAACTCCAGACTTTCAGCCAACACGTATGACATGACAGTAATAATTAAAATAATTTAACAAAAAGATATAAAAAATGAATTAAACTTTTTTGTATTAGACAGAATGGCGCATAAGCAGCAACCTCTATTAAAATACAAAAATAGATATTAGATCCATAGATAAAAATCCATATTAGAACTCCGGTGGCGAGTGGTCTTCGAAAAAGTTCGCCATTCGAGTTCTCTTCCATTTCTCCCATTTTAATTGTATTTTCTTTTATTTTCTGATTGCTTTTATTTTTGTATTTTTATTATTTTAATTATTAGAGCACGGTTTTTATTGTCGTTTAATTCTATAGTGAATTGTTGGTTAATTATGGGACAGTATTGTTGATGCAATCACTGGATGCTGTTGCGTTGGGCGCGCAAAAAGGTGTATTGTTATCGCTGTTGTTTAATTCTTCTGTATTTCTTATTCTTCCCTTTTTTTATTCTATTATCTATGAGAGTAATGACATTTAACCCATTCCGACAAATTCAACAAGAATCTGGCTCCCATACAGCCCGATCTTCAGTGGAATCGGGTCTAGAACCAGTTTTCATCTGAACCTGGAGCCTTGACTGCCACTAAAGCACCTCGAGTGCTTTATCTTCTTCAGTAAAGATCTAGCATTTTAAAGTTGCATCTAAGAGCATGTAAGATTTGTGTTAACTTTCAAAACGCTGATGTATGAATTCTAAAAATGTTTTTTCAAGGCGTGAAACCTGGTGAAAAAAAAACAGAAAAATCTTTTTCTGTCATTGGAAGAAAAAAATTGTGATCTATTTCAATAATAAATGTGGCTACATTTTCTTGTCTTCCACTAGGCATGGTACATTAGGACACGCTAATGAAACTAACTGGAGGGCGACCGATGTCTTAAAAATTGCAGAGGTTTTATCAAGAAATGGTCCTACAGCAATCGAGAAGAGTAGTAATAAGGCTTCGAGAGAGCCTATAGATAATCAGCCCTCACTGTTCCGGCAAACGTCCCAGCGTGATACAAGTTTTCAGACACCTTCCGAAAAGAACAAAAGCTGATGATGAAACCACTCTTACACAGCATAACGCATCGCTTGATTGCATGTGAAGTGCTGACATTTCAGGCTTTCATGAACGGACTAAACACGTGGTAATTGCAAGGCGATAGATCCGGACTGTAAGGCAGCAGATCCAACACTCCCCAACGGAAAGCACGCGGATTGCCCTGCCTTGGAAATCATTCCTTGCGGCAATTTGCCTGACCGCTAGCTTTTAATGGCCCTACGAAGGTTCGCAATAGTGTTAAACACAGTCATTCTTTGGAAGCGCGTTTGCCCATACACTACAGTAGGACCCCGGTAATCTGGACGAATTCAGGCACATGGACGTCCAGATTTGCGGGATTTACGGATTAGAGAGGTTTTTAAAAAATAAAGTAAAACACTTTTTTTCAAAAATTATATATATATAGGTACCATGGTATATTTGTATGAACTAACATTGCATGGATAAATTGAATGAACATGATATGCACATACATAATTACTACATATGCAAGTGAATGAACATAATCAGTGCCAAAAAAGGCAGTGATTTTTTTGCGCGGCCGTTAAAATTTTTAATTCAAATGCACTGTCTTTTAAACGTCTGAGGAGCATAATTTCGTGTGCTTCAAAATGTTGACCACTATAATGAAGTGTTGAGTGCTGCCATAGCCTCAGAATGAGAAATTTTGACGTGGTTTACAGGGGTGACGTCGTCGTCATCATCATCTTTTGCTTTTACTGTCCTGATAATTTCGCTGTCTGTTAAAATTTCATTTCGAGCCAAACTGTCGTCAGCCTCAGCAGCCCACTAGAGGGCTTCAGTATTAGACATCGAGTTCGTGTTTTGTAATTGGTTAATGAGTGATGCATGCTGAATTTCTTCAACTTCAGAATCAATAAGATTAGAAAGCAAATTTTTTCACGACTTCTTGATCAACAATGTAGAAACAAATGCCCAACTGCTAGCAAGACTGAACACGGCATCTTTTCAATTTACATTTTCCAGTATATTTTCCAAGTTTTCATTGTGCACAGAATCAATGAGAATGTTCGTAAGAAGCAACTTGCGTCATTATTCATAGGCCGTCCGGATTACCGAGGGTTCCGGATTAGCGCGTGTCCGGATTATCGGGGTTCTACTATACTTGCATTTGACTACAAATTTCGCTTGGCGTCACACCTTCTCGGCGCAAAAACTGAACAACGCCATGCTGTATTTGCTTGAACGTATCCATCAAACACTTCTGCTGTTACAAATGGTTGCTGTGCGTAGCCAAGATGGCTCTGGAAATTCATACGTTTTGCTCAGTTTCTCCAAAGTTCGTGGCCGCATGACAAATTAGCCCAATGTTACAGGATTTCCCCATGTTGCACTTGAACCACCCATATAGTTACGTGAGGAAAATGAAATCTTTAAGTCTCTGTGTTACCACAGACTGTTCGTAGAAGAAAAAATTCTGTGCGCCCGAAATGAAGAGCACTTTTTAATTTAATAAATTTTCTAACTCAGTTAACTAATCTCTAAACTTTTCTAAATCAGTCTCTAATTTGATGCAAATGCTTAAGTTCTTAAAAAATTTAATTTGCTTATTCTTCGTAGTTAATTGCTTTGTATATGTCTGCAACATTTGAAGTAGAAAGGATCATGATTTGAATGGAACGCTTAATTGTATGACTCGACAGCGAAGAAATAAATGTAATAGCATATTTTTCCATCAAATGCAATTTGTTTAACATTTTATAATAATTGTAGAATAAAAAAGTCACAATTTTTTATTATTTTTATCTTCTCGTAATGTGAGGCAGAAATAATCGAATTGAACAAATATTATTTTGAATCAAAATAAGCATCAATAACATTTATAATGATGTATTGTCTCGGGTCGATCGAGTAATAAAAACGATAGAATTCAGAATGATTATGTTTGTAAAAGAAGATTACGATACGTATTCGAGACTAGTTTGAAATATTGCTTTAGATAATTGAAAGTGTATTTATTTCATTGAAATTCATGTTATTTTGTGCTTAAATTCCCATTAAAGAGAAGCTTTTGTGACAGCATATTTTTGATTCATGTTGGTTGATTTTTTATAACTTTCATCTTTTAAAAGTAATTCTAAGAGTTACCTCTTTTAAAATGCTGCTTTCATTGAGCTCTGAAGATTATGTTTAATTTAGCTGAATTCAAATCCAGTTTGATCCAACAAGAGAATTATTGTTGTATAGATAAATATTCATTTCAAAAGTATCTCAATTTACCAAGACTTTTAAATCTATCCAATTTGTCTTTCGTCTGGGGAATTATTAAAAAAGATTAGCCAAGCAGCAACTCAATCATTGGCATTTTCCGAATAATATTTGATTTTGGCACAGAATATCTTAAACCCACATATTACACAGTAAAAATATCAAGAGAACACACAAACATATACAGTGTGCCCGCTAAAATCTGTTGTCACACCAATAATTTCTGAACGACAAGAGCTATAATCATAAAAGTGGGGTCTAGGTATAGTAAAGTTGCTACGCAAGGAAACCGCTTACAGAGCCACCTGGCGGCTAAATTCGGAGTTAGCGTTCTTATCTCAAAAACGGTACGAAATACGGGAAAAATTACAAAGTTGATCAGCATCATCGATTGATTACAAAAAAACGACATGCGCACAAAAATGATACAAATAAAGAGCACAAAACGCACATTTGTTTTATCGCGTTGAACAAAACTGCACTTGCCGGAAATGAGACTCATCTATCTGTCGTGCTCAAAATGGTGTCCTTCAGCAACAATACACATCTGGACACGGGACTGCACTTCCCGCTGCACATTGTACAACATGGCAGGTGCCACGCTGGCACAAGCATCCGTAATACGGTTTCGAAGTTCCTGCAATGTTGGTGGAGGGGTTGTATACACTCGCTGTTTGACGTATCTCCACCGACAAAAGTCCAATGGGTTCAGGTCAGGTGAATGTGGAGGCCACTCTACACAACCGCCGTACCCGATGACTTGTTGCTGGAATGTGTCCCGAATGTACTGTTGGACACTTGATACCTTGTGCGTATGGGCGCCGTCGTTTTGGAACCATATATTCCGGAGGTCACTCAACGGCAAATCCTCTAGAAAATTGGATATTACGTCCTTCCTTTTCTCCTTTCTTCCGCGTTGCAATTTTGGGAGTTGCGAACCAAACAAATATGCATTTAACACCTTCTATTTTTAACATTACTGTACGGAAGGTGTCTTGTCTTACTAATCGATGATGCTGAACAACTTTGTAATTGACTTTTTCCCCGTATATCGTACCGTTTTTGAGATAAGAACGGTAACTCCGAATTTTGCTGCCACTTGGCGTTGTAAGAGGTTTCCTTGAATTGCGCGTGGCAACTTTACTATATCTAGACCCCACTTTTATGACTATAGCTCTTGCCGTTCAGAAATTATTGGGGTGACAACGGATTTTAGCGGGCAAACTGTATATGTATAACGCGTATATTTTCGGTTCTGATTCCTACGAAGACGGGGGAAGATTGCGCAGGATCCAAAGACAGTCCGTTCACTTCAGTTAGTTTTCTACTTGGACTAATTTTTCAAATCTATTTGAGATAGACTTTTGAACCGTGGTCAGATTACCCCCTATCCAAATTTCTATAGAGGGAGGATAATTAGCCTTCGACGTCGGGTTTAATTCAACACCAGGATCACATATACGCCGGATCATCGGTGGAAGCTGGATTCGAACTTGAAGCTCCGCAGTCCCGAAGCTTTCACTATTGATTACATCTGATATGCAAGTCATAAAGAGTTATTTTTAACAGAAGATAAATGTTTTCTTATGCATACAGAGAAGT
>BGPR01021000.1:0-16018 GCA_013235015.1 Araneus ventricosus | reverse complement strand
TATACTCTTCCCCATAATGTTTCTGGAGTCTGTGGTGAATTTCAGAGGACATGCATTTTCGCCAACGAGGAATTTGATAACAGTGCTTTGTTCCACACTCCGCACTGCCTTCTGTACGCTCATCACTCTAGGAACTTCCAGACAGAACTAAACATGTTCTAACTCAAACAGGAGGGTGGATGTTGTGGCTCTACTCTCTCAAGGTCGCACAGTTTCTGCGAAATGCGGCTAGTTTATATACAAATCAGTCCCTTCCATATCTAAACCACTTGCATTATCCAAAGGAAAATCGTAGTAATTTTTGTAAGGGATTGCAATTTAAAGCATCAACAGTTGAGCTACTTTTCGTCAACGTAGTGTGGATAAGTCGATACATAGGTACTAGTTGAATTTTGCTGCTTGATTTGTCTGAAGATTAATTTTATTTATCCTGCAAAGCCAAATCTTAAGTTTAAACATCACTTCGGTAAGAAGTACCCTTGAAACAATGCAATTTTTATAGCGTTCAGTTGTTTCCCAACACTTCCCATTTTCCTTACACAGCACAGGTCGTATTGATAAGTCTGTAGCAGTCAGTTATTAGATTCCTGATACATCTATTGACATATTTATGAAGTTTTTAGCGCTTAAAAGGAGTCTTGCATCTTTGGTGGTTTCAACAATTGCTTCTACAGGTATTTACCATTGGATATTACTTTAAAAAACTTTTTAAATTGTTTTATAAAAAAGAAATAGTGATGTGATACGTTCATTAAATTCAATTTAATAATATCACAATTTTCATTTTTTTGTGTATTTTTCTGCTGTTATATGTGAAACATACCAAAAACATTTTTTATTTTGCGACTTTTTTAAAAGAAAAACTCTTTTGAAAATTGTACTCGACTGAACTTTACGCTAGCTATCTACAAAATAGTATGCGAGATTTTCGTTTTTCTATTTATTTATCTGTGAGATAATATATGATAATATTAGATATTTCCACGACCATTGAACGCCAGTGCGATATATTAGTAGAATGAATACCATTACGACAGTCGTGACCATTTTCTATCAAGTTCTCAAATCCCCATATATAGTTTATGAAAGCGTTAAAATTTGCAGACATCCCTTTTTTCGCATTCTTGAGCTTTTGTCTAATTGGATTTTTAACTGATATTTAGCGAGTGCCTGCGTTATAATGAAGAGATTATTGGTATTGGTAGGTTCAAAAAAGTAAATAAAACATTGAATTTCAATGTCATGAAGAAAATATTTACCCTTTTTCTATACTTTTGAGGGTAATGTTATGTATTGACTGATGATGTAATAAAGATTATACTATAATTGCTTAAATTATAAATATGCAATATTATAAACGGTAGTCGGTCTGGCTAGCAAGAAAATTTTTTTCCCTTGTATGGAATACCGAAAGTCTACTTTTGTTGCAGGAACTGTACGAAGACATAATAAAAACTTTAGTAATACACATAAATAAATTTTAAAATAATTTAGAAAGATGCTTCATTTTCCGAGAAAAGCATTTTACTTTTCGTATATTTTTGAGTGTTATTTTGCATTATAACTATTGCTGTTGTCAAAATGATGGTATATTGACATGTATTTCTTGCATGCAGTATTGTAAAACAGTGCTGAGGCTTGTTGTACAATAAGGTATTTTCTCCTTGTGTGAAAGATTGCAATTCGTTTTGTTTCTGAATAAAATTTGTTAAGACATAAGAAAGACTTTAATTCAAATTGTTGAGTTTCAGTAAGTGCATATTTCCCAAGATTATAATGTATACAAATTCCTTGGCGATATTCATAAATATTCCCAGGGAAAGAAACCACCTATGTGGCATGCGATTTGCCTTTATCCTTCTTTTTACAAATATCCTAATTCTTTAACTATATAAAGCCATTCTTTCTACAGTGAAAGGATTTATGATATTTTCTTGAAGTATTGAAGATTGTTTTCATTTTAGGAGTGAAATGACACAAAGAAAACAATATTTGAAAGAAAAGTTTTAATATTCTCTTATTAACCATGGTAAAATTTTATTTTAACTTCTGTGAATGGCAGTACAAACAGTTTGTGATAACAAAAGTGTTTCAAAATAAATATTCTTTGTTTTACAGAAAATAAATACAAATTACTAAAACTTTACAAAACTTGTCATCCGTGATCTTTGAAGAAACTCAATAATTCCGTGACTGTACATATTAAAGATTTGTTTAAGAACTATAAATTGGTAAGAAACTTAAAGTAAAATGTCGGAAAAGGTGAACCGAAACATTTTAGGTCCCTGGAGACCGAAGGAATTAAATAAAAATTATTTCAGATATTTTTATCAGAAGAAATAAAGCTTTTAAGTAGTTACTATGGTAGTAAAGCTTATAAGTAATTACTTATTCCTTTACTTTATTTCGGTTCGTTCTTACATACTATTAAAGAGAAATGTTATATATCTTTACATAGATCAAATATGAATTTTTTTAAATTTTACTTTGAACTTTAAAAAGATAAGTTCTAAAGAAATAGAGTTTCTTAATTAAATGGAATTTAAAATCTTTTAAAATGTAATCAACTGAAGCCTTAATTGAAAAAAATCACCCATTAGATTTTCAAATAACGTGCCATTCTAAGTACTCTTGATCTTCATCTCTTTTCAATCATAAGCTATATTTCTTTCTGATTCTGTTATACAACACACATTTCTCAAGAAATTTGTGCTTGTTTCAAATGCAAATAAACTATTTTTTCTTTACTGTTCGAAAATCCCTCACAGATCCTTCACTACTAGAAAAAAACAGTTAAGAATATCTTCTTATTTTATTAAAACTCAGAAGATGTCGGCATTACTTTTATTTAAATTACGCACTGATTAATGTTTCTTATTTCCATTTTATTTTTGCAAATACTACTATTTTTATATCGAAACAATTAAAAAAGTAGAATCGGAAAATCTGTTCAGGCGATTTTTTTAAATGAGGAAGATTACAAGATATTTTAAATATGATTCATGCACGTAAATGCATCCATGTAAAGTCTCCACTCCTATCTTTTACCCATTTCTCGATAGATAAAAATTTATTTATTGAAGCAGCATTAAAATGAAAATTAACAAACATTCAAATGTATATAGTAGATCTGGAAGTCACTCCAATTAGACGCACTCGCTGATGCCATCACTAGAAAATTCCAACAAAAATTCGGCGAGACGATGCTGAAAGCAGAAGTAGCAAAAATAAACCATAAGGAGATATAACTGCATTATCCCATTATCTTAATTAAGCAAATGTTAGGGAAGTGCATTCCGGAACACTTCAGAAACGTTGCTGCCACAAGCCTCTCTTAAGTTTAGGGTTTCATTATTGTATTTCCTGCGGGTTTATGAAGCCTAGTTTGATTTTATTAATTCGTATTTTGACGTCGGTACTTATTTTATTTGATTATCTTCGAGGAGGAAGAACAGGAAATTCTTGTTGAATCGTCTCTCGAAGCATCTTACTCAACATCCGGTGGCATAAAAACTCCATCTGCAATGAGGTTGCGATTAAAACTTACTTAAGGGGGAATTGTAATCGTGGAATGATAGCTGAGGGAATAGCAGTTTATGGGTTTGTGGTAAAGGACAGAATAAAATAAAGACTCGAGGACTTCTTGAGGACAAATGGAATAATATACTTGGTTATGTTCTTCAGATACGCAAAAAAAGATCTCGAACTTCAGAAAAGATTCAAATTAATTCCAATCGATATACTACTCATTAATTTATGAATTTTTCAATAGATCATTTTAACTTATCTCTTATTTTATTAAACCTTCTCTAATTGATAGCTTCTCAAAGTAGGGCTTCATCTACTAATACAAGAAATAAATTGAAATAAAAGGGTTAAAAATTATTTTGCTTGCGATTGGCTTGTGTATTTAAAATAAATGTATATATACGTTGTCCTAAAAATGCAATTTTAGCTAAAATTTTTCCGACTGCCGTATATTTAAGGACCTCTATACTGACAATCTGGAATGTGCATGATGAATTAAGCACCATTCTGATTGACCTTGAAGATACTGTATTCTTTCGGAAAGACGCAAGTCTTAGAATTTGTGTTATTAATTTTGAATTTATAGATTGTAAGCCAATGTATTTTATTTTTTATCAAATGCTTTCATCTATTCATAATATTCTTTTGAAACCCATTAACCGAACCTAATTTTTTTGATTTTCTAGGATCTTAAAAACATTTTAAATTCTTTCATCGAAAAGTTTACAGCCTTTGATTTCACAGCAGAAAGGAAACATACAAAATAAGTGGAACAAGAGACAAATTTAAGTGGCTTCTGAAATGTATTTACTGAGAGAAATGAGATTATTTTAAGAATTCTGATCTTGTATGCAATTAGGCGTAGTGTTTATCTGCGAACAAAACATTTTCCCATCGGCCATCTTAGCTGGATATGTTCTGTTATTTTTCATTCGTTGTTTTCACAATATCATTGTTTGGAGAATATCGTTTTTTTCTCGGTAAATAAACAAATGGATAAAAGATGCCTGGAGTTAAATTTTGTCAGCTACACAAAGGACTTTTTCACTTCCAAAATTGAAAATGGTTTCTTGAAATAAAATTTTTTTGACAGTAACTAGTAAATATTGTTTTATACATTGTTATATTGAAATGAAAATTCTATGCGTATATTTTATGATAGAGTTAAAGTAAATATTTAGCCAGTAAGAAAACTTAATTGCTTTTGTATGAGGAATGCAGACAAAAACAATTCACGATGCAATATTTACTGAAGAATAATCATATGGAAGGAGATTCTCGTCTCCGCATGGGAAGTACAAGTCTACATAACACCACAGCATACCCCCGAATTCGGTGCCTAAACGGCACCCTGTCGGTTGGATGAGTATGTGTGAAACTTTATTGAAAAGCAAAAAAAAAAAAAAAAATTACAACATTAGGATATAAATACACTTGAAAGGTAACATAATTATACATGAACAAAGAAGAATAAAATAAAAACACATTGAGGATTACAATCCGAGTATAATATAAAAATTTACAAGGGGAGTTATCAAATTTGAGTGCAGTGAAAGGGTTGAATGTTTCATTTAATTACATTTTTTCATGCAGTTGCAGCTCTATGATTCGGGGCTGATAGTGGTGTTCGATGCGACGAAAAAGAAGAATTGAAAAACGTATTACACCGGTTGTAGTAATGAAAATTGTCGCAACCATTCTAAAAATCGTGGGACTGTTTTTTTTATTCTGTCTTGTTATTTATACTGAGGGATCGCTGGAATTGTTACTCAAGGGTTGACAGTGATGTGAAGGGGGAATTTTTGGAATGAATTACGGAAGAATTGGCGGTGGCTGGTTGCTGTTTTTAAGCTAGTGTGCTCTGCTGCTCAACTGGGAATTCTTCGAACTTCTGGTTCTAGGAGGTGAATCTTACAAGTCTACAAATAATGTATTCCTTTATCGTTCTTTACAGCATAGCCAACATGATGGCTCTTGCGCCAAAAAACCAAACAACCAACCTAATAACGATGGGATATCAACTGACTCGGCACCGAAACATACACAAATGATGGTCGGATGCGAAGGTTGATTCAGGTGGTTGTGCAGTTTTGTCTCAATATTTCAGGATTAAATTGCATACTGTACGAGTACCATTGAAAATTTATCTTTCAATTTTAAACTAATTCTAGATGTTGTTGATAACGTAGATGGAATAACCAAATTAAAAATTGTGATTCCTGAAGACATGTTTAATGCGCACCATACCCATGCATTTGTTGGTTCTTTGGGAAATTCATTATCAGTGATCCGTTGATTTTGAAGCATAGACTTTTCTATTCAAACACCACATGTTAATTTTTAAGAAATTATGATAAAGCAATTTTTAGTGCTTAAAATTTGTACTAAGGAACATTTGCATTAGAAATTTGTAGAAGGCTTAGGTGGATTGTACTGTATTCAGGCTACTCGCATATGTAAATAAATCATGAAAGCCTCAACGCTTCTGAAATCATATTATAAGAATGTTTATTTTTTCTCTTTTTTTGCAATGAACGCTGTCGTTTTGCAATAAACCGTTTTCCCGCTTCCCGGGCACATTTCAAAATGAAAATCGAATCAGACTTCTTAGAAGATTTAATCAAAATTATGGTTACACATGAGATTTGCATTATAGTCAAGTTATTTATTTATTATTACTGTGGGTTTTAAAGTATTTTATTAGAAAATGACAAAAATTTGCCTAAGATATTTTTCATTGGACCTTCATTCCAAATAGTGTAAAGTGGTACTCGAAAACGTCTATTTAAAGAATAGATTCTGTTAGAAAGGATTTGGAATAGTCACATTCAAGACTGTTTAGGAGAATCGGCATGAAAGTTTTCAATAAAAATCCTAACAAAAAGGCATACAATGTGAGATGCTTATTTGTCCATTGTTCTAGGCGTAGATAAAAAAATATCTTTATTTGTAACAGAACTGTTTTCGGAGCTCGCCACCTAGCGGCCGTTGGAGGAAACGGTCAGTCCATGTTCTGGAGTCGACGATAAAACATGTGTTCTGCCCCGATGATTGTATATTTTATATGTCCTGAAGTGTTTTGTCCTTATTGCTTGTCCCTGTACGTTGTGTCCTTTTGTGTTTGATTAAAAGTTGTTTAAATAAACCAAGACCCCTTTCTTTGATGGCTACTGTTATCCCCAGCAGGAATTAAATTATAGCGCCCAAATGGTTACATATTCTTTTACATAGACAAAAAAAATGAAAATGAAGATGCTTGATTTAACAATTTTATTGATGTCTGTAGAAATATAAAATAATATCTCAAATGAAGTATTTACAGTCGATGCATCTTTTATTTGTAGATAATAATTTTCCCTAAGAATAGTCTTCTTCTTCAATAATCACACCAAAGATCAACTAATTCAACCAAAATCGTGTAGTTTCTCAACTCGAATATTCTAATTTTAATTTTTGAAATCCTAATTTGTGCTTTTGTTAGTTGAAATGTCATAAATTATTCCATTCTCCCGGATTGCTATATAGTAGTTCGTAGTTATTTACTCAGAGTTGTTCAGTTGTCAAGAAATCCCGGTAATAATATAACGGAACAAAAGTGTAAAAATGAGTTTCAACACAGAGCACTTTTGAATAAGATGTTGTAAACTGAAATGAGCATATTGAAGCACCTATACTGGATAAAAAAAAGAATTTATATACAAGGATTCTATGTAATGGGATGCTAGTATGCACACAAACAAGCGATTTGGGACACATTTCGGTTTCTAAAGTATCCGGAGAGAGGAAACTGTAAACCTTTTCGTCAACTTCGACAAAAAGAATATCAAAAATTTTGGAGAAATATAAAATTACAACAATAATGGAGAAATATATGTAGAAAGAAGAAAAAAATGAATTCCAAATTGTGAGCTTGTGTTACTTTTTTCAAAACAATCGAAATATGTTCCGTGACAGAATAACAAAACAAAAAATAAATGTGGAGTTAAGATATTCTGCATTTTTTAAGAGTCTTGCAATTTCTTTACTTTGATAACCCTTACATCAGTAAAAATTTTTTAAAATCTGACAATTGCTGACAATTGAATGACAAAAATTGCTGTTTAATTCAAATAATTATTCTTTACATAAAACTGTCGGAGTAACTTCATTTAAAATAGTCCTTAATCCTTTTCAAGAAGCATCTCTGACATGAACCATAGAAAAAGTCATTTTAAATTTTTAAAAAATAAAGTTCATCGAAAGTGGAATATTAATTTCAACTATATAATTTACGTAGACTAAAAACCGAAAGAAAATTTTTATACCATTCTCTGACCCAAAATTTCTGAAGAAATAAAATCAATAACAAAGATCTTTAAAATAGTGAGTTTTTGTAATAGATAGAAATTGATTATAGGTTGCCGTTATCTCAACTTATTCTCGAACTGTTTCCTGCCCCCTTGTCAGAAATAAAGACTTTATTTTTTGGTAAATGAAATTGCTATAACCAAAAAATTTCATGATCTGCATCCGTGAATAGTTACTCAATTCTTCTGAATCAATAATGACAAATTTATGAATTATCAAAAAATATCGTGAACCGTTAAAAATGGTTTGATTTCTCTTTCTGTTTTCTTCTCCTTTTCTGAAACAGAAAAAAATTATATGTATTTTCTCCAAACTATTTCCAAATTTTTAATTTTTGTAAACATTTTCTTTGTGGAGTATGGTAGTTGAAACTTATTTTCCTGTAAAATACTGAATAAAAGTTTCATGCGTGCTTGGACTGCTGAAATGCTAACATAATTCAAGATAATTTAAATTTCGTGGATTCAGAAAACATTCTTCGTGATAGCTGAATTTTTTAGTAATATTCTATTTCTCTAGATATTGAAAAAAGCATTAGTTACTCTTTCCGTCATTCAAAATCGTTCAAAGAGTAAGTATTTAGTAAAATTAAATTCTCATTTTGCAGTTAAAGGAGGCAATTTTGGACGGACATCATAAATTTGAATCGTGGTCGGACTGGCACGTCACTCTCCAAACTTACCAAATGCAAGAAATCTGACTCCTCCTTACCTGCAATGAACATTGTATACGAACGGATATTTAGTGGAGTCGGACGTCAAAACCGATACTCTGTCCCAAAACTATAGTAGTCAACCTTTCAGATGCTAAAATATGCTTTCGTCGATGGGTAACTAAACTTTCTATATTATGGCCAGGAATCATCATAGAATGGCTTAACCCGGGAAGACGCTCGCGGGACACCCCACGCTCGAAAAAATTCATCTGCCGTGCGCCCCCCCCCCCCCCATAAACTGAAGTGGTTATGTCCGTCAATACCTGCTTTCAAGGTCATGTTCTACACGTACCACACGAAAACGGCAAATTCTAAACATTTTTCTATTTTATGGAAAGATTTGGGTTTTGCTGAAACCCCGAGCTCTCATGTTACTATATTTCTGTATGAAACCATGGCGCATTGAAGCCGTTCTAGACGTTGTTTTCTTCCTATGACTTATGGTCAAGAAATGAAAACCTTCAGAAGTTGTCAGAGTAGGTTGCGTCGGATGAAAAGGATATCTAAGTAGAATTATGATATTCAGATAATTTAGTGATAATCCGTCTGAATCGGGGGAAGACTGTCTCTTCAGAAGTTGGTGCAAGCAAGCAAACTAACATTTTTATGGGGAAAGTTGAAACCCTTCCACTTCAGAGACATCCCAAAATAGTTCAAGACTTAAAAGAACCCGAAGTAATTACATTCTACATGACGCAAATAATAGTAGTTGTGAACGAAATTGGGGAACCGCATTCTGTGGCCAGAATATCCAACCGGTGGTCTATGCCAATATTTTCTTAAAAATCTTAAATTTTGCTGGAATAAATGCAAAATTCTTGTTATCGAGCAAAACCCCAAAAAATTTTTTAAAAATTTTAAAAAATTGACATTTCTTGAATGATTTAGCCTTTTCATTTTTTAGAGTCTCATAGGCAATCGTGTCAGGAAGAAGCGGAAGCACATAGCAAATGTTTTCTTGGTGAGTCAGAAACGTGGAAAGGAAAATTGTATTTCCGCAGATGCTACATGTGTCCAAGAGATAGGGACTAAAAATTCAGAAACTATGTGAGTGATATGAGAAAAATCATATGTCTAAAGCATTATGAAATAGAGGCTATATCTACACTTCAAAAAATTTATTTTTACAGTGATTGTAGTTCGTATTGCATCTGCTACATTAAAAAATACATAAAAATGAAGTTTATACACAAGCAAATTATTTTATATAACAGCATATTCAATATTAAAAATGCACAGGTTTTGAAACATTTCATTAAAGATTACACATATATTATAATATATTTTATGACAATTCAGAACAACATATTTATCAACAATTTCAGAAAACAATCAGTTCTGACATGCATGCAAAAAAAAATTTGCTTTTAAATGAATTTTTTCCATGGGAAAGTAATGGTTTGTCTCTATCCTTCACAGAGAATAAAATTAAGAAATCAATAATGTAATGTGCAGATTCAGTTATATGAAACATGAATATCATAATGTAAATGCAATATTATAAGTAAAAAATAAGTTCAAACGTAAACAAAATGAAGTAAAAAATACATCAAAATGGTGCAATGCAACACTTGAAAATAGCCGTCAACATTCTTTATTCGTAAGGAACTGTGAAAAGTTGATATTGTTTTTGGAGTTTGACTGCTTTGAAAATTTTTCACATTTATTCTTTGGGGTTAAATAAACAATACTTTTGAATAACCACTGAATAATTATATCTGATAGAGGATAAACATCAACAAAATCCTGAAATTTCAAAATTTTAATATCTTTTGAACTTTCTAACTTGAAACATCCTAGGAAAAGAGTGCTGCTCGTAAATGTGTGACAAGCAAATTTTGTACAAGTACCTTTCCTTAAAATTATTATGATTTTCTCAAAAACTGGTTCATCATTATGAAATCCAGAGACAAGGCACATTCTTGATTTGTAAATCAGACCATTTAATTCTACTTTTTTTTAATGAATAAAATTCCTCACAGTCTGAAAGTAATCGTGTGATCTCTGTTGAATAATTGTTTATATCTACGATTTTCCCACTTATCACTGAATTCTTTTTCCCTATAGGTCGTAAAGATTCCAAATTATAATAGCACTGTAGCTGTTGATGTCTTTAGGCCAATGAGTATGGCAAATTTAGATTATTTTTAATGCGTTGGCAACATGTTTAAAATATAAATACTTCGCCTCAAAGCACATTGACCAGGAACAAGTTAGTGGGCCAAATGCAAGAATAAGTCGTGGATAATGTACAAGAAAATGAAATTTAGGTGTAAATTTAACAGAAGGAAATATCTTTAAAAAGATTGTGATGATTTTGAATCAAGTGTGACAAATGAGACACATAAGATAAATTGATTTTTGGTGCAAGAACAATATCTACTATTTCTTTTAATGTTAAGAGAAGACACCATGCAGGTTCAGAATCTGGAACACTTTGACCAATAAATAATGGCAGAAATCTCAACAGGACTACGTACGGGCAGCAATCATTTTAATACCCTTCTGAGAAGGCTCTGAAATTATGGTTGGTTTGTTAGCAGCATCATAAAACCCAAATTTTGAATGCTTGATCTTGCAATTTAATTGTGATAGGGTTATATACTTCTTAGCTATAAAATAATTTATAATCAACGCAAATCAAATGGAACAACACCTTCTAGTAAATCATGCATTACATCTGGCGGTAGCATGTTACTGCAATGAAAATATTTTAAAAAGTTAAAAGGAAACCATAAACAGATGTATACATTGAATCCTTGTTTACTAACGACAGATGGTGCTTATACAATTGTTTTGTACGCTGTACAAATTTAGATTCTGTAAAATTAGCCTGCATATCGCTTTTATTTGCTATGCAAAAGCAACAACAACGTACATTTGTACTAAAATTAGTAACATAGCCACCTATTTGGTGAGCAGCTAAATTCTCACCTATTATAGAAACAATTCCACCTTTAACATTATGAGGTATTCCTGAAATAATTATTCCATCGGTGTTTCTAATAACTTTAGGTCTTTTATCAGAGGTTGGAGAACTGCTTTAGATCCGAAGTATTTTATATCTGAGTATTTGCACAAATTAGCTAACTGCATATCTTTCCCTGAAGAACGATACTTAGATGGGAATGTTTCCTAGTGTAAAATAAAATGCACCTAGCTTGTGTTTTGCTTGATTACCTCTTAATGGGTTAAAAACCATAAATTCATCAAAATATAGCAAAATTTGTATATTTGGAAAACTGAAACAAAGGGTTGTTCTTAAAATTGGTTCCATCATGAATATCTGACGAAATATTTGCATTTTTACTTTCCGATGTAGACATTATACAATCTAAAACTTCATTATTTTTGCAAAATGCTTGAATAGTTTTTATAATAGGTACATAGTGGTAGTTTGAAACTTGAGTTTTCGACTTGAGCATATATTTCACAGGTTCCAAAGTTTTCCTTCAGAAATTTTTTCTGAGAATATTAAGATTTCATAACATTAAAAGTGGAATTTTAATTACTCGCTGCAGGATTATTTAAAACCAAGTTTAGAACTTTCTCATTTACATTGTTTTCTTTAAGAGTTTCTACTATAGACTGTTTAGTTAATGAAACAGAACCTGTTTGGAATTCATTTAATGCATTTATTAATTCACAAATTGTAGAACTGGGCAGCAAAAATTTTTCTTGCATTTTCGAAATAAATAATACAACATTTCTATTGTAGTCTGGGTTCAATATTGAATTCTCCCTGAAATTTTCAACATGATTGGGAACCGATTGAGACAGTTGTACCTGATTTCTGTTTTTGACATGTGTTAAGATCTCACTTAAAATCATTTAACACATAACAAGAGTGATACCTTGACAAATGTGACTTAAAAGAAGAATAAACTGTATATTTCAGCTGACAATTCTTTAGAGGGCAGAAAATAATATCATGTTCCTTAAAATGTGAAATAAACTTACACTTTAGAAAAGATTTAAATCCAAATGTTCTATAAGTTAACATATTTGTATTTTTAGTTTTAAATTCATCATGTTGATACAGGTGCTTTTTAAATGACTAAAAAGTGGTAAATATTATGAGACAACTGTTGAAGGCACAAATATAATAAAAATTAGGATCATATCTGTGAACAAATACAAATGAACATAAGAAAAATCTTTAGCACACAGCAAACTACAAAATAAATAACAGAAAATGACAAAATACAATTTTTTTCAATTTGATATAACTTTAAATGTTATGCTTAAGTGATATTCTGCGATAAAGAGTAAGGACTTGACTACATCGATTCATTCTCGGATACAGTGCAGAAATTGTTGGCTTCGAAATTTCCAACACTGCAAATCTCCTTCAACATCTGAGGTAACCTAACAAAAGAAAAATTATGAAATATTGAAAAATCATTTAAATTATGAATAATGCCTTTAAGCCCCTAAAAATAAATATGCAAATAAGTGCCCTATTAGTGCATTTTGAGGGCTTCTGGGAACCCTGAATAGAGTCGGGTAAGGTAAAATGGGTTGTCAAAATATATGGCTTATAAAACATATATTCAAGATGTTTGTTCCGATTTTCATTCCTCAATTGATATTATCTGACTTTCATACCTCAATAGAGGCATTATTTATATAAACTAAATTTCTTCCCACTGCAACTTCCGTATTAAAATTTATACATTCAGTACATTTTGAACGAGCATGATCAGAGTTTTTAAAATTGTGCTATTTGTATAAATACAAAATTTCCATTAACTGTAATAAACGAAATAAGTTCAACTCGTGTTCAACAATTTTCAAAATATTTGTTTTTTCTCAAAAACTAACCATTTAATTACAATTCTTTTGTTATGAATAGGTAGACTAAATCCATATGATAAACGATATGTGCATATTAATACAGAGATGCTTAGTAGCCTCAAAATGAGAACATTTTCAAAATCACTGTTATTAAAACTTCTCAACAAAGCATTACATTTATTCTGCTTATTTTGTTTGACAAAATTTTCTTATTGGATAATAACACCATTTTTATAAGTCTTGATCATGATTTGTGAAAACGTGCTAGCGGTTTTAGCACATAAGATTTTTCAAGGTAATTTGCAGGGGAAGAAAATTTTGTTCCCATAGAAATAAAAAAAAATTATATTGTCTCAATCTTATAAACTGACACCTTGAATACATGTGTCTTTCCTAGACCTTTGTGTTTTAGTGGCTCCACTTTTGGAATCTTCTCTGAATATTATATTAAGCTACGCTACCCGTGAACGTTTTAAGAATATGTAAAACTAAATATATTTTAAAAAAAGCGACAGTTTTTTCTTTCAAAGAAAATTGATTTTTTTTTTGTTGAAAAATAATTTATATTCGAAAAATAGAATTACAGAAAAATTTCGTATATCATACCAGAATTTTTATATATTCATCACAAATCAAGTGAAGTGACCTCGTTGTTCCAAAAGAAGTGAATCCAATTTCAAAAGTACTTAAACATAAATAAATGTATTTAGAGTTTTAGGTAATGTTCCCTTCTAAAATCTCAGTTTCTTTCTCTAAAATCCCTTATGTTTGTGTGAGCAATGAAATTTAACTCTACAATGTACTTAAAAACCTGGAGTGGAAAACTACCCAATTACTCAAAACTATTGCATCTTAACATAGGTTAACTTTCTTAATAAATAATTAAATAAAAATGAAAATCATTCAGATTTATATATTTATTTTGTAAATTAATAAATATAATAATTGATCAAATTAAAAATGTTTCAATTATGTATTCGATATAATTTAGCAGCATATATTTAGAATAGCTATTCGATATGTTCAAAAATTATATTGAACCTTATACATCTTATTTATTTCAATATTTTCATAACTTGCGTAAATTTAATTTTAGTTACTACATTGTTGCTTTAGAGTTGTCCAGTAAAGAAAGAGAATAGTAATTTCTCCAAAAATAAGATTAAGTAATTTTACCATTACAATTTATTATACAGGGTGTCCAACAAAGGACTCCCTCATTTTAAAATTAAATAACTCGGCAACGGAGATCGATAGAAGAACGAAACCAGTGATATGCTTAGTCTGAAAGCCGTAAAAATCTGATACAAAAGTTTCAAAATTAGTTATAAATGTTGCTGACAGGTGGCGCTGCAGGTTGTAATAGCTATTCAGAATCCGATAAGAAATCTATAAACTGTCCTTGGCAAGCACGAAAAATGCCTAATTTGAATCGATTGTGATGTGATTGCAACGATTACTTGCAAATGACAGTTTATAGCTTTCTTCTCGAAATCTGAACTGTGATTACAACGTACAGCGCCACCTGTCGGCAACATTTATAACTAATTTTGAAACTTTTGTATCAGATTTTTACGGCTTTCAGACTAAGCATATCACTGGTTTCGTTCTTCTATCGATCTCCGTTGCCGAGTTATTTAATTTTAAAATGAGGGAGTCCTTTGTTGGACACCCTGTATGTCGATTATAAGTTGCTTACAATTTACTTTTTTTCAATTCTTTGAAAAACTATAAATAAATGCATAGATATGAAAGTAAAAAAAAAATCTAAACACAAAAAAGAATTATACATATTCCACCCATCCATATTCTTCATAAAAAATATATAATTTTAGATATAACAGTTTTAAGAAGCACAGTATAAATAATAGAAAGATGTTCAAGTTATGAAGGAAACAAAACGTAATAGTAACATTCTTTCAATTTGTTCTTATGATAACTTGATTTTGATAATTTTCATATTATATTTATGCATGAAGTTTACAAATAGAATACAGAAAACAACAAAGTTGAAGAAAGAATTGTGAAAATACATATGTGTTAACATAAAAAAGCAGCTAAAATATTTAACATACTAGCTTGTTAATTCGTATTACACTTAATACTTTTGCCGTTTTCGACTACATTGACAAAAATCTATTCTTTTCTGCATCAGAATATCAAAACAAATGACCAAAAATGTGCATTTTTAGAAAACTCACCATTAATCTCCTTCTTAAGGTTTACAGTAAGAGTGCGAATAAAGGTGTTCATTTAATGCTTAATCTAATTTACATGAAAACATTTGTTTAAAATTTGATACTATTTTAACTTTGCAAAAACTAAACTAAAAGACAAGATTACACATTCTATAAAGTACAAACTATATTCCTGAAAACAATCATAATATATTTTACATAGTCCTATTAAATAATTGTAGTTTGATTTTTTGTCTTTGAATGCTTGAGTACCGGCATTTTCTATGAACAAATTTGTAAAAATAACTTATTTTTCAATACAATTGCAATCAATCAAAAAATTCTAGAATACATTTTTAGTATTTTTACAAATTTCTTTCTACACAACAATTAGCCACTAAATTATTTTGAGTTACTACAATTAGGCACTAAAGTATTGTGAGTTATACATTAA
>BGPR01020999.1:0-27083 GCA_013235015.1 Araneus ventricosus | reverse complement strand
ATTAAGACCTCAGTTTATATTGATCTCATTAGAATAGATTAATTTTTCCAATTCTGTATCTTTTTTACAGCTTATTTACAATTATTTTTGAATTTATACGGATGCCTTACTCGCAGTGATTACTTTCAGCACATAAAGTAGATAAATGTCTTCTTTAGAAGGGGTATTGAATGAATCTTATTTATATTCTGAAGTGTGAACGTAGAGATACACAGAGAGTTAAATGTAACTATGATTCTAAGGGAATTATTCCTTTTCCAAATTTTCATTGTTCATTGCTTGATCAGAGTTTCACATCATGATGCATGTTCAAAATATTGAGGAGGGATGCGCAATATACTCTGCAGCTTCATAACCAATGGTTGTATTCACACACACACACGCAGAAACGATTTTGAGACGACGTAATTGGAAATTTACAGGAAAAATCAACATTTCCAAAATCAGGATTTGTTCTTTTTATAGTCTTCTATTTAACTTCACTTGGTTCAATTTGTAAAGGTGGAATTTTGTAAGGGATTTTAAATCCCTTCCTGATGTGCTTGTGCTTTGAACATCTGTGCACGTGAAGTTCTCGATGACAATGCACTACTTTAATATTTTCAAACTTAATTATAATTCAGTGGAGTAAATTTATTTTAATTCTGGCTCCACAATAATGGTGACAACATACAGTAAATTTGAGGGAAATATTGATTTCAAGTTTGCACAATATTTATAGTAATGAAATATAAATTAAAAACTAGAAAGTAAAAAAATGTAATGAATTATAGAAATACATTTTAAAACTTGCTTTTAATAGTGTACCGAAAAGTAGAAACAAATTTTTAGATAAAAAATTTGGAGTCAAAATAAAATCGTAAAATCTTTTAGACGCTTCAAACAAATTAGCAGATTAAGCTACAATGATCATTATTACGAAAAGTCGTCCTGTGAATGTATGGTAAAAGCAGTCCAACAAGCAGGAAATGGAGAACGACTCTTTATTCACGATTACTCCGGAAAACACGAAGCACACGAAACAAGAAAAACAGCACTTGCATAAATTAGCAACACAAACAGACAGCAAATCAGTTGCAATTTCAGCAACAGCACTTTCAGTACCGCTCGGCGTCTAATAGCTTACTAGTTCGAACTGCGGACAAAACTCCAAGGAAGATTCCAATGACGCTCAAACACACTCGCACTCCAAAGAGAGACTCATTCCTCTTTGAATAGGTCGGTATTTATACTCTTTTCCGACAGGATCTGATGTCACAGGAAAATTCCAGAAGAATCTCCATAACTTTATTCCTAATAGAGATAGCGAGAAAATTCTAACTTCTTCAGGATCCTACATTTTGTCGTCAATGTTTTCAAAGTTAACAGGTTCTCGTTATATAGGTTTTATAAAATTTTTAACACCTTCGCTGATGAACTTGAGATTTTTAATATGTCTCTAGGTGCTTTCAAGTCGAAATGTTTGCATCTTTTTAATACATGATATGTTTCATTTTGCCTTTCTACAAGATTTTAGATTTTTATGCTATTTCATTTTCCGTGTTCTTATGTATTCGACCAGTTTTTTGGCGCCGTGTTTGATTTATTTTTATCTTAAGTGGATTTTTAAATCTAAAGTGTGAATTTACGGTTTTAAACTTTTAAACTCCTGGTGTGTTTTTTCCCTTATACTCGGTGTTTGCGTGTTTTGACTTTTAGACCCTTGTTTTTTGGAAATGAACTTTAAATTTTTTTACAAAAAAAAATACGGCTTTTGGTGTCATAGTGTGTCTTAAAGTTTTGTGATTATGTGTTTTCGTTTTTAATTATATATACGCTTGCATAAGTTTTACGATTTTATGTATTCTCTGTGGTCTACTTTTTGCTTTCTAAGGCATATTCTTTTTTAATTTTTGTTCACTCTTGGTGGCTTTAGTTCTTTGTGTAAATGTTGTGTGTTTATAGCACTCTGTAAATGGAGTTTTCTCTGTAGTGTGCTTTTCTTTAAATAAATAAATAAATAAACAAATAAAATCATCGCCAAAATGGTTGCTAAGTTTGTCGCGAAGGGGGCGGGGGTAAACGATTTCCATTCTCCCGGCATCCCATACAATCTCTTGAAATGTCTCTTTCCAACCGTAAGACTAAAACTACTAGAAAGCGACATTACAGGTTCGTAGCAATATCATACAGAAGAAAATTTCTAAAAATCTATTTAACTCTTTAATCCCGAGGCGACGTTTTTATTCTAGCCCCTTAAAAACCGAGAGTTTTGGAGAGGAAGCGACAAGAATTGGACTCTCCCAACCAGGGCGGTTATTTACCCCACCCCCAGGTATAACTTTCACTTAAGGCGCACGGAAATGGGCTGCGGTTGGAAAGAATAATTAGAACCCCCTACCGCGCTTATCTCCTAAGCTATCTCAGATCTCCTCCCCTTAAAAGAAGCCAACCTACTCTGACTGACCTTCGTCGCTGTTAAAGGGAAATGTTTAGACCGCCCGGGACCCCCTCGCTTGGTTTGAGAAAGTTAAAATTTAAACTCATCATAAATAGGATTGAAATTCCTATTTTCATAGGATATTTCTATTGTCGGCTTATACTGCTACGCGTCTGTTTTGTCGATGTTGGTGTCCATATTTTTGATAAGCAAGTATCTTCTCTAGTATCTTTGATAAACAAGTATCTTCTCTACTATCTATGATAAACAAGTATCTTCTCTAGTATCTTTGATAAACAAGTATCTTCTCTAGTATCTTTGATAAACGAGTATCTTCGATAGTATTTTTATAAACAAGTATCTTTTTATCAAAGATACTAGAGAAGATACTTGTAAGATACTACAAGTATCTTTGATAAACAAGTATCTTTTTATTACGCATAATAAACTTCATATCAAATTTTTTTATTAAAAATTTGCATACGTTCTTAGACATCCCACAAAACGTAGGTATACTGCTCTAAGTGCCATGTATGTGGAATAAAATGTAGTATTAATCCATACCGTAGCAAGCATTGAAAAAAATACTATTTTTTTTTTATAAAATCTTATAAAATGTGTTTCTCTAAGCCTTTGTACACACATAAAATCAAAGAAACTTAAAAATCTTTCATTAGTTTCATCGGTACAGTCTGTCCTAACAATAGGACAATCCACTGTTTTTCGTTTTTACTTAGATGTAATGAGAGAAAGCATCTTAAGCCTAGTCCAGCGTTACGTTTTTCACAGATAGTTGTTGGTTTTGCTGCAAAGGTTTTAGTTGACATCTTCTTTTTCGGTTTTCTGAGTCTTTTACACAATAACATGTTTATTTTTAAGCTTTAGAAAATTTTCATTAACAAGATGGTTTCAGTGGAATAGAAAGTCCCAAATATTAAACTGTTACATGTATTCGAAAATCAAACAGGCTCAGACTATAATCACTAAATAGCTCATTGAGCTTCCATGAAGCAACAGATGTTGTTTCAAACGCATTAATAAAGGCCAGTACCATTTATTTTTTCCTGGAATTGACGTAAAATAAGCGCTGAATGGAGTATCAAACAGATCAATTATTTTTTTATGTTCATTGTATAATGTATGCACATAGGTACATTTACCTGTTTTCTACCACGAGAAAAAATTTACATGGTATTTTAAAATAATAAACTATTTTCAAAAGAAAACAAAATTCAAGCATGCGAAAGAGATAAAAACTAAGTCTGCTTCGATGAATAGAAACTGACTTCATGAGCTGTTATTCGAGAATAATTAAACCCCGACTTCTGGCACATGGTATGCAACTGTCGGACAAAATGTTAGGCGCCTGCGTTAGTTGTAGAGTAGCATTGTTTAGAATGTAACTAACAAAGAAAGGACTAACCATTACTAACTGATGAGTGTTAGGTAGTAGTGGATTGTACCATCGTCTTATATTTAGAACAGTCGAGAACGCGATGAAAAATTACCTTCTAGATAATTTATTTTTGCAATGCTTTTCTACAGATATAAAAGTATGGAATATTACATCAATAAATTTATATGTATGTTTTTCTTGAAGCTCAAAACTTTAAAACAACATGCGTGGCGAAATTGCAAAGGAAAATGTCTGCAAAAATCGCCATTTTAAAAATTTAATAAAAAATATCCAACATAGCTTAAACTTGCGATAAGGACAAATATATAGTTAACTGACTCTTGAATAATAAATCGTCTTTAATTTGAATTAAAATATTCAAAAAAAATTATATAAAGACCATTCCATATCGTCCTATTTTTAGGAGGGTGAGGAAATATGGGTTAATATCTTCCGCTAACAACATCTTTGCCTGGCATCTGCTTCTTAAACAAGTCTATTGTTAATCATAGCCAAATAACTTTGAAATGTAATAGCTACATCGTAACCCCAGTCTTTTATGTTTTAGCCATTTTTTTTTCAAATGAGAATTATTTACACATTGTCCGCTTTTTTCAGCATTCACAAAAATACAATTAAAACTGTGCGTTAATTATCATTAACAAAATTGCAATTAAATGTCTCGCCGTTACCAAAATATTCCAAATTTGTTAATGGTGCCAAAAGCTGCCATTGACTTGGCAAGCATTGGAACCATTGAAACGGCGACTATCTTGAAACGGAAAAAAAAATCCTTACACGTACATAATTTTAATGACTTTAAAGAACGTTCATGCCATATTAGAAGAAACTCTGACAAGGCGTTTCTCGCACTACACAATAAACAAATCTGCATCTGACTGGTAGAATTAAAAGAGGGACCTTGCTTCGCTCAGTCAATTATGTATATTCTCTCCCGCTTCAAAGTGATCAAAAGAGATATACATGGTAATTACAAAATAATCACTGGGATTAAACTTATCTTATTTCAAAAAGAATTACAACTATGAAAATTATCAACACCTCATAGAAACAAAAACCGTTTCCATTTTTTCGAACAAATGCTCCGTTTAATTACGCGACACATATATATGCGGCAGTCCAATTCTCTCTAGAGACGTTGGGGCCTGTCATTGTCATAGGGCTTCGTTTGTTTCAGTAACTCTGGGCAGTAAGGTTCCAGACGTAATGGGGGTTGTAAAATATTTCATACTTTTGGTTCAGAAATTTATAGTTCAAAACTTCTGCGAAATATTGATTAACGAAGCATTGAATACCTAAAAAAGGAAAAACAACAATAATAGAAGCAAAAACAACTGCAAAATTTCTCTCAGTTTATAAAAATAAAAAATGAAAATAAAAATTATTAATTACATGAAAACAATCCATAAAATTTTAAAATACCTAAGAACAATACAAAAACTGCAAAAAAATTATTAAGTTTTTAGTTAGTGTATCCCTCACTAGATGCAGATAGGTATGCATACCTATAAACAAAGTTGACTTTTAAACGTCGTTCTTTCGTTTTTTTCCATTTCAGAACTTAAGAGGTGAAACATTTTAATCCCTTCTTTTCAGACTATGTTTAAAGGACTGTTTAGAATTTCTTCTTTGCGTTTAAATGTTTTTCTTTCCTATTTGTTCCATGTTTGAATATAGACAGACACAATTCATAAATCGCTTTTATTTTTTCACTGAGAGGGATCTAAAAAGTGGCGATTCACCAAAATTATGAGTTGAATTTTTTTACGATTACTAACTCTATCTTCGTACTCGAAAAAGTTGACAAAAAAAAAGAATTAAATTAGCCAATCTATTGATGTTCACTTCCAATGCACTAAAATAGGATTGAAACAAGAAAATTTCATACACACTTAAAAATTCAGAATATTTATTAAATCATTCCCATTATAAGGATTCTAAATAATTTTCGTTTAAAATTATATTTTGATTCTAAATATATAATTTCAACCCATATCTTTATAGGATTGTCTGTGAAGAAAAGTTAATTTTACCTAACGGTATATTTAATTGGAATAAATTCCGAAAACTCGAGAATATTAGAATATATGAATATTTTAAGTTAGAAAGCAATCTTATGTCCAGTAACTCGCTTGAATTCCGCAATGAATAATTGATGAACTTTTCAATAATGTGTTGAATTTAAGATGAAATTTTGTAAGAATCTTATTTCTTCTCCAGACAATTTATCTCCATCGTTTTTTTCACTTTTGACTCCACTTTCAATGAATATATAATGATTTCTTAGGAATATGTGGTCGATTTGATAAAAAAATGAATGGAATTCTAAAACTTTTGCCAAAAATGTGAAGTAGGTTTTCAAATAAAGAATTTATTTTTATACAACTGACAGTTCATGATTTGATAGTAATCGTTGATTTTTTTACAATAATTTGAAAAAAATCATTAATTTTTAAGCAAATCATTAATTTTAGCAAATATTACTGGTTACATTTGTAAAATACATCAAATGTGAATTTATGTTAATTTTATTAAACGTATTTTTTAATTAATCACTTAATTAATTGTTTGATATACGGATACATGTGAATTAAATTTCTCCTATTCAAAGCTGTTTAAGCTAAGTTTTCAGCAGAAATCTATGAAATTTGAAATATTCTTAATATAAGAATAAAAAAGAACATTTAACCTTCCAACGTGCTCGTGTATGTGTGAAGCACACTAGAGAAGAATTCGTTTCATATCATTTTACTAGAAGGTGCTACAAAAACATGTCATTGGCTACTCTTCCAGCTGCTTTCGACGAACTTTTAGTCGTCGTTTCAAATTCGAGGCATTAATAGGACTCTGAAAATCTGCTATTTGATTTTCAGAGATACGCGGGATCGTTGCAATTGTCATGTTGAAATGACAATGTTCTTTTGTTTATCACTAAGATACAAGATTTATGAACAGATTCAAATTTCAACAATTTTTATTTTTTACATGTAATAATTTTCTGTGCTTAATTTTTAATATTTAATCCACATTTATTTTTAATTCTAAATGTTAATAATTTCCTGTGTTTGATTTTTTTAAAATTTAATCCACACTTATTTTAATCCTAAATGTTAATAATTTTATGTGTTTAATTTGAAATATTTTGTCCATATTTATTTTTAATCACAAATGTTGATAATATTCTGAATTTAATTTAAAAACTTCCATTCCATGTGTAACTATATTAGAAACATTGCTTGATATTTTGCAACCCATAGTTGAGAGCGAAAACAGATGCACAGCTGCGATTCCTCCCCTTTTCAAACACGTGTTTGAACCCAATTATTGAGTCCACACTTCTCAGTTTGAAGGCAAAAGAATCTAATTTCGTGAAGTTACCAAAAGAACTCGAAGTCTCTGGTTTCCATTCCAGTCCGGAAACGGATGCATCCTTTGCTGACCCCTGACCTGTTTTAAGAGATTCGAAGGTCCTTAGGACTGCGGTTTCTCTTCATCAAGTGGAAACGCTTGTCCAGTATTTTCTTGACCACCTGGCATGATACGCCCCTATTTCCGCTCCACGTTGACAGTTTAATGCAATAACTTCTTAAAGTTGAGCCCTTTTCCCAATTAAAGAAAAAATTCCTATTGGCTGTAGTTATGCAGAGCCTCACTCCAGTTGGTCAAATTGTCAGCGATAAAGTCAGTCTCTAGCCACTCAAAACAAACCCCTTGGGGGTTTAGCGAATTTTGTTCCGCTTGGCAGATAAAATTTAATTCTCCATGAGCCCTTCTCTATTTTCGAATTTGGCATTGTTGGCATGGGATTGGCGATTACAACGGCTATTAGAATTGGCAATGTTTGCGAGTGAAGGGCGCCTTTTTTCTGGAGAAGAAAGAGGAGATTGACCTTGCTAGAAAAAATTTTTTTTCACAAGCTGATGTGATGAATGTAGCGTGATATACTGCAAAGCTAGACTGTCCAAGAACTGATGAAAAAAAGAGAAGAACATAGCTGGTGGCGTGATGACTGTTCAAGGGGACTATGATGGCGTAAGAAATTATGCAAGGCCATTGAGTTCCACATACTAGGCTTAAGATCCTGATCCTAAGTGCGTGAAGGAAGGAGCCCGTGCTAAAGGCTGACCTGACAAGATCCCGCCACAGAAGGAAGTTGGGACCAGACCACCAGAGAAGTACTAAATGACGAGGGACTGGACCTCTTCACCTCTCTAAGACGTTTAAAGTTATACCTGAAATTCAAACAAATGCCGCAGTTGAAATGTGCGGCACCTTCAGAGACTCTCTGATGCTTCCAGTCGTACATTAAAAGATTCCAATTAGGCGATGTCAAATGACCCGAAACAGATGAATCCCGTTGGAGGTCTCCTTTCCGATGTCAAACGAGATAATTTCAATTTATTTCAACATCTTTTCACAGAAAAACATTTTTTTTATCATTAACATCAGATACTTTTTTTATCCTTTATCTTTTTTCGCAGACCGATATGTTCAAATATTCAATTAGAAAATTAATGAGTTAAAGGAGACGCATGTTTCAATCAAATTCATAATTATCTCTCAAAATATAATTATCTCAAAATCTTCAACAAAAACTGGATGCTCTGGTCATAAAAGCAAAAATGAATCGGAAAACCACTTCCATTTCAACGAAAAACAAAATGAAGAGAGGAGTTAAAAAAACCCACCAAGATTTATCGATTTCATTGGAATTCGATACGATGCATTTGTTCTTCATCGATTGGTAAGGACCTGATAAAAGGAACAATTTGCAGATGTTATCTCGAAATTCTAGCGAATTCCGATCAATCAGAGAAATTATATGTACATCGGGAACTGTACTCTATTAATACCATTTCAGAAAAGAATTTTATCATCGATTAATGAAAAAACGTTTCGGTATTCAGAAGAATGTATCGGAAATCTGATCATTACTTACTAAAGATTTAAATAATTCCTATTTACAATTATGGCGATATAGTTAAAATATTTATTTCTGTATTCGTATGGAATGCGGTAATTTTTTTTTAACTTTTAATGTTTGATAATTACTAGTTGTACTAGTACATATAAAGCAAGAAAAACAATATCGTCACCTTTAAATCGTTAGTAGAATTTTGAAAATGCTTCTGCAAAATTCAGGATGCTCTCAAAAATAAGAAATACAGTCGAAATTTATATAAACTAGGGTTGCCGTGTGCGTTCCGTATGTACTACTTAGTCCCGCATGTATTACTTAGTCCCATATGTACTACTTAGTCCCGCATGTACTATTTAGTCCCATATTACTATTTGTATCACTTTTGTCCCGTTTACTACCTAAACTCAATCCGTGAAGGCAATTGAATCAATGCTGTTTTGTCATTATAATTTTAAAATGACTTGTGCTCAATTTTGTAATTATGAGAAAGAAGAAAATGATATAATTAAGAAAGTAAAATGAACTTTAAAATATGACTGGCGTAAGAAGAATAAGTCTTGTATATATTTTTTTTATTATTGTATGTGTTCATTCTATTAGTTTGCTTAGAAACATCTTTGGTTTTTTCATCGGAGTAAAATAAACCATTACCTTCACACGTTTTTCATGTTTTATTTATTAAGCACTTAAACGTCTCATATGGCAATTATGGCAACACTAATTGCCACATTCTTCAGTGAAAGATAATCTCAATGTTCCTACGGAAGCAAAAGAAGCGCCACCGTGCGGTGTGAACTGTCATCAGTCAGTCGAAATTGAGACGGAAACAAGTAAGCCTGTACATAATATACTCCCGAGGCAAATTATAGATGATGGTTATTATAAATCTAAATGTTTGTTTTTGTAATTGTGAGTGTCCAATAATGTAATAAATTTTACCACTGAACCTTGTAAGGTTCACTGGTTTCGCAGTGAAACCACATATTGAGCATTTTCTTACTGCGCATGGGCGAAACGTAGCGTCATTTTTCTTTCATAACTTAAGAGACAGGTACATAGACCAACTTTTATAAAATGTTCAGTTCAATTCCGTTAGTATTTACAAAGATATCAACATTGCAAGATATAAATTGCTTTCGACATCTATGAGAAAAAAATAATGAGGGTTCTTGCACAAATGGATATTTTTAAAAATTTAATCTTCGAAATTAATATTGAATTTTATGAATGTTGAATATCTTGAATACTCCCGTATACTTACAAATTATATACGTAATTTGAATTCCATTTCTATAATAACTTACTCTGAGAAAAAATAGCCTTTTACCTTTCACTGGTTTCACTGTAAAACCACAAATTTCTTGAAAATAAAAAATGCCAATTTTTTTCCTTTACATATTTATGATCAGCTATATTTCTAATACTCATTTTTGAAATAAATAAAGTAAATTTACCAAAACTTTCGAGAATTCGACTTCTAACTAAATTTTTAATTTGATTTAAATTATATATTTCCAAATTGCAGCATAATTACTGGCACTGATTATACTCAGATGCAGGGAAATCCATTTTCCTTTCACGGAGAAGCCCGAAAGACGAATTAATTAAACGAACACAGCGGGAGTCGTACGCACAAGAGAGACCGAAAGAAATCAAAAATGGCGTCCGCTTATATTTTTATAAACGACACTGCAACTTTGCAACAAGTGGATGTGGTGCATGTCGCATCTGGCAGTAAACAACTGAAAGGAAATGTGTGGGGGAAAGCAGTAAAGTTGAACCGCGTGGAGAAAAAGGGTGGAGCGTGTTGACGTCACTCCGCGCGAAGGGAGGGGATTTCAACAGATGCTTTCAGGTACGAAACAAGTTTTGTGCACCCCGATTTTTTTTTCTTTTACATATTTATGATGAGATATATTTCTAATACTCATTTTTGAAATAAATTTAGTAATTTTCAAGACGAAACATGTTGTTAACTATAGAGGGTTAAAAGATCTAGCTGGTGTCACATAAATAAAAAAATATCACTTTTGTTGGAAGGATTCGAAGATCTGAATGAAAGTTTAGTTCAAGTAAAGAATGATTTCTACAATTTCCAAAAACTAAAATATAGGTTACAAGTGTGAAAAATATGAAGTATGATTCATTTCAAATAGATGTCAATCGAAAAAATGTGTCTGCAAAATTTGTATATTATGAAACAAATATTTTAATTGATCTTTTTTTATGTTATATACGTATATGGGAGCGTTCAAAGAAAGCCAAGTGAAGAATACTCTCATTTTTTAAGCCGTACTTTTCATGTGACATCCTTATGCGGAAGCATGCGAAGAAATTCGAATGGAAAATACCGCACTTTTTATGTGACATCCTTATGCGAAAGCATGAGAAGAAAAGTTCGCGTGCAAAAAATACTGCACTTTTTATGTATACGTATGAGATAGCATAGGATGAAAGTCAATCGGAAAATGATCCCGATTTTTCTACATGATTTCGTCATTTCTTGTTTCCTTCGACTCCTAAAAATTTGGGCACAGCTGATTTAAAATCATTGCTTTAATCAAATACCATCTCCGTAAGCATGCTAAATGTATTGTAATAAGGAATTTAACATCAGAGGCAAACTTTACTACTGTTTCTAGCTGTCTAATTGGGGAGAATCATTAAACTATATCTGTAGAAAAGGTTGCCTTTATAAGTTTAGAATAAACAAATTGCAAGTTAAATTTAGTAACTTCATATGTTTTATTTGAAACTTCACATTCATCTTTGCTTGAAGGACAAGATTTTACTTCTGAATTAAACTAGGGCGAAAGAATTTCCCAAGAAACTGCTAGTAACTCTCAATGCGATTCTGCTATGCCCATAATGAATTATTAGCGTGCATTTGAATGTCGTTTTTTACAACAGTTGTGAAAAAAGTCAGAAAAGATAAAATGTGTAGCCATTAATTGTATAATTATATTAGAGTTAAAAAACATATAATTTTTTCTTTTCACTTATAATATTGCCTCACGTCGCTTTGAAATGTTTAAGGCATATTTTGAATTTAAATGCCAGAGAAAATATAATATAATCGTTAACTTTTTCAGCAGCCAAATTCGATCAAACATTACTTCCTAATTATATAAAATGCCTATAATAAAAATTAAAAAATACGCAGCGGTGAAGATTATGGTTAATTCAGTCTGGACATGTCGTGAACCATTATTTAATAGCTTAATTTTCCAAAGAAATAAGTTTGTAGCAAAGCCAGTAGCTAATTATGAAGAAACGAAAGCTTATCTTTAATTTACGACTAAAAACTCTTAGGAATTTCATAAGGGGAACGTTAAGGATCTATGTTTTTCCCTTCTTTTCTAATCAGAAAAGGAAATTACTTACAAAGTTACTACTGAAAACCACAATCTGCGTTTGAATTGATAATTACCACCCATAAAAAAGAAAATAACTGAAAAAATTATGTAAAAAAGTAATGATAGTTAAGCGACATCTTTTTCCGCATTAAGTGTTTTACAAGTTGAAGTGCCAAAAATTCTTTTCGATGGAATTTGCAACGCTTTCTCTTTTTTTTTTTTTGAAAAAAAAGAGAATTGAAATCCATTTTCCACCTTCAAACGAGCAAAAGTTCTACAAATAAGATAATTACTCTTCTTTAACTATTTGAGAAAGATAAAAAGTAAAAAGAAATCAATGGTTCCCTCAGAAAATTTCTTATCTATGAACAATGACATGAAATAATTTTATTTATGCATTTTTGAACAAATATATTGGGGAAGATAAACAAATATTCAAAATACCTTTAAGGGGTTTCGTATCATATGATTTATTTTTTCTTCATGTGCATGAATGTTTTATTGCACTGATAATTTATTGCCAGTAATCAGCAACAACGTTGTGTAAAGGAATGGAATGATAAAACTTTTGTTCGATAATGAAAAAAAAAATCATGAAACTCCCTAAGTTACTGAGAGATGACAATGAATTATTTATGAAGGACCTGATGTTCGTAAAGAAAACGATTATATCGAAAAGAGGGTCTGAATATATTTATAGATTGAAAATCATATCATTAAAGAAACATTTTTTCTTTTCGTAAAATATTGCTTTCGATTAAATGTACATGCAAAAACAGAATTGTATAATATAGAAGAGAGTAGGGTAAAACCGGGTAGTGGGATAAAATTAGGTACCTTTGATTCTGGCACAATTAGTTTTCCTTCAAAGCGGGCAATTTCTGAATTGCATTCTACTGGTCAATAAAAAGGAACATTTATAGTGGCGTGTTGTTGCTGTTGAATTCGATGAGTCTGTGAAGGTTAACTCTCTAAGGTTCGTTTGATTTTAAACCAACCTTATTTAATAAGCATTACAATTATAAAAACTATATTTAAACCAGCTTATTATACGTTTACTAAGGATTCATACACTATCAAACAATAAGGAGTTACTCCAGTAAATGCGCGGTTCTGTATCGTTTATCATAACCTCTGCACTCGGGGTAAAATAGGGTACTCAAAGTGGTGTAAGACCGGGACAATCAGTATTGATGATTCCTCCGATTAAGACGATAAAAACACACCAGACATTCATTGTTTATATTTTAATAATGTATTTCCTAATTTAAGTAAATGAAAAAGGTTAATCCAATATGGAAACTATCTTAGTTGGGCCCACGAAAGTTTCAGTGGCGCAGAGGAAGAAGACAACGGCTAATATTCTTACATTGTTATAAAAAATGTCTGATATTTTTCCTCTGAAAATCGAGTTTTCCTAATTTCCCAAAAAGTTAACATGTGTACCTGGTTTTAAAACCGGGTGGAATGACTTTTTTTATTAAAAATATCTATAGTTAAAAAAGTAGTAAAACTATGACTTTTCTTTAAAGATATATTGTACTCCGATAAAAAATGAATATTTTATTAAAATTTGACAAGCTGAATGTCGAATATTTTAGCTCTAACAGGGCTTCGAGTCTTAGGAACCCGGTTTTACCACATTTCCCCTACACTTTATTATCAATGCTGGATACAGATTTTTCTGTTCTGAAACTTGGCCTTAATCGATTCTGCTACTAACTGCGTTTATTTGGCACTTTAAAAGTGTAAAAATATCACACACCTTTTGAAAATACTTCCAAAAATTAAACATTCACTAATTATTGCAATTAAACCTGTGCAGTACTTCGTTCAAAGAGCTAAGAGCTGGAAAGCTAAGTACTAACGAGAGCAACCTGCTATGAAATTTTGATTCAAAATGCAATAAAGGACCTAATTTACTTTTGCCTTACAGTATAATGATCCTGTGACGAATAATATTTCATCCTCCTTTTAGCAAATCATTAGTCTTCAAAAGACAGAAAAAATTAATTAATTTTGAAACGTTTTAAAATTTTTAAACTTTTTACTTTTCAATAATTGAACAATATTTAATAATAGTTACAGCACCTCGAATTTCGGTAACACTTCATGAGTAACCATAAATGCACATCTCTTCTTTTTTGAATTTTTATCATAGAACATAGAACATTAAAATATAATTCTCATTTCTATATTTAATTATTGGGCATTATTCGAACTTCATCAAATCATTGTCTTTAATATATACTTTTAATAATTCAATTTTGTGTAACATTTTTATATGTTTGTATTTGATAACATGAGAAATTGACATTTTAATTTTTTTCATTTCTCAGTGTTTTTAATTTCTTCCCATTATGTTCAAAACGAGAAATAACAATAAATCTCTTACTAATATATCCTTTAAATTCATTTAAGAAAGTCTCTCCTTATCCTTTGAGGTTAAAAAATTAAAAATTAATGATCTTACCTTAGATGTTCTCTTCGGTAATGTGTAATGTTGTGTATGCGCAGTAACATCTATTATAATATTTTCTAATCCAAAAGTGAATTGTCAGCTTTATCAATCGTGGATTTCGTTACTTTTGAGCAATTAGCAAAATTTTTTGTAGATGATAGATCAACTTTGGAAAAGTCAAGCTCCTCGAACGACAAATAAGTTGCCTGTTATGATATTCATATTTTTTTAATAATATGTCTGCTAATTCTGATGAAAAACAGAAGATTAAATCATTTTATCTTCTGTTTTTCTAATGTTTCTATTTAATCTAATGAAAGCGTGATATCAAAACCTTTCGTTATATTTACTAGCTGAATACTCAGCGATGCTCGGGATCCACATTTTTCATATACCGGCCTCCTGATCCCCCCCCCCCCTAAAAATATTGCCACCAACTTTCATCAACAAACGTAAATCTACTTTGAATCCTTTCTTTACCAAAGGAAACCGGTTTCTTTGGAGACATGATTTTAATTCAATTTTCCCTATTTTTCAAAACATATCCGGGTGTTTGAAATTATCTGTAAATTATTACTTGTACACCCACTCTAAGGATGTGCTTGCTACTCTATAAATTACATATGAATGCTCTTCTAAAATAAAAACTGAATATAAATACTCTTCTAACATAAAAACTAAACATATATACTCTCTATTAATACTATAAATAAAGTTGAATTGAAATTGAAATATGAAACAGCATTTTTCTACTCTTTTTAAACAACGTTGCCATATAAACGTTAATATTTGAAAATTTGTGAAATTTAAACTAAACATCGCGTAGTAACTAAACTAACATCTTTGGATATTTGAGAGCTTATTAAAAGCTACGAAATAAAACCGGAAGTTACGAAATAATAGCGGAAGTAAGAACCCAAAAAACTTTGACCCAAAAAAGCAATATTTTCTTAGCTTTAAAAGCGGTAAAAACACGTGAATAAAGGATTTGATGAAACAATAAATTAGCTTGAAATTGATTTTATAACGGGAAAATCATAGTTGCAATTTGAGTTTAAAATGAATTTTGAAACGCTAATTACAGTTAGAGAAAAAATTGAACAGCAATGAAATCGGTAGATTAAAAAGATAATTTGTTGCTCTTTAAGGTTATGTAAAAATAATTTTCTTACCATAAGTATGCCAGAAGTTATTGGTGAAAAACGTCTACAAATAACTTAGTTTTCGTTATTTAATTAAATAAATAAAAATCTAATACGAATTTTATAATAATTTGTACGCCGTTAGCTCCATCTTGTGCTAATCCATCAATGTTCCAAATTTGTTCGTCGTAAGTCCAACGGTGTGGACGTGCATAAAGAAACGAAAACGAACAAAAAAAAACACACACATACTTTACTTTATATATAGAGAGAGAGAGATTAATCAACACTTTCGTTCTCAATCTAAAGTGAACAATAAAAAGATGGTATTTTATGGATTTAAAGCTCTGGTACTCTGCTGTCCGTGACGCTCTTTTCCAATCTCTACTCATTATTTCAGCCAAGATACTTCGCAATCGCTTTCAGATTCCTTCCGTATTTTGCTCGGCAATGTCTTGAAAAATACCTTTACGACAACGTCAGTACACCGTCATCTAATCAATCGACATCAGAAGGGAAAAAGCAAAGTAAGAAGGGAAAAAGAGAGGGGATGAAGATTTTAAAAAATCCTGAAGGGAAAAAAATGTACCCAGGCACTGAAAATGACATTTCGAAATTTTTTGTAATATTTTTTTATTCACTTTTCCATCTCTTCCCTTTAAAAATCGAAAAGAAACGAAAGTTGTTGAACCTGGAATGATATCTATTTACGGATCTCGAGTTTCGAGTCTGAACTTGTTCTTTGACTCATCTATCAATGACGAGTCTCTTAACTGGGGGAATTGGTAAGTGGAGGAAACGATCAACTTAGTTCGTCTCAGATGAATTTGCCTTGATCTCAGGTCGGTGTTTGAAAGTTTTTCGAAAATGGGGATTTCCAGCTAAAAACCGCACAACTAACTGATATTTTTTATTCTTTTTTATCCACCTGAATCCAAATGCCTACCAAAGGCCCCAAACTTTTTGAAAGGTTCTTGCTTTTTTAATAAAATGAATAATTTTTATCTGCTATATGTAATCATGTTTCGGAAGCAGAAAGTTATAAATCAAAAACTGTTAAGTTAGTTAACAGAAAGGATGAGTCAATAAATCTGCATGTTTGCCTGAATTTAAAATAATAGCTAGCAACTGTACCCAATGAAATCTTAAGACATGGATAGAAAATATTCATTCACTTTCTTCAAACTCTTAAAAATTGCACATAAGTTACTCAAGCAAAATGTTTAATCTATTCTAAAAATTCCTTATAACTTTGCTTCTAGGCAAACTGCATAGCACGTTATGGATTTGCAATTAATCCGTCAGGAAAGTTTCAAAGATGTTGCAGCAGAAGGATATAAAATTCCATTTTTAAGGGTAACATTAACATCATTTAATGTTAGTTTGATGCAATTAAAAATGCTGTCAGCTCTGAAGTCAGATACAAAAGAATTTTTTTTCTTTTTCTTAATTCTTTGTAAAACATCTGCGAATGAGTCGAGAGTATAATTAATACAGATTAATTATGTCTGTTATGTTTAATTATGTTCTCGAAGAAAGATATTAATCGAAAGTAATAGTTAGTTAAAATAAGAATGTGCGATTAAATATATGTTTGATGAGATTTAAACTTCTATCAGCTCTAAATTCTGATAGATGTTTTCTGTTCTGCCTCTATCATCTTTATATAACAACTGCAAATGAGGCAAAAAATTAAAAATATCTGTAAAAATGATTTATCAATATAAAAATAAAACAGAATTTGTAAACATATCTCGTGATGAGTTCAAATAAATTACATAGGATTTTTTTTTCATTTTTGCGATTACCAATATTGTTTACAACAAAAACTAATTAATAAAGATGATGGCAAGAAATGTTTCTGACGTAGACTTACATCTTTGTTGATGTCAATAGATATGAATTTTTGTTTTTCTTGTTACAAAACGTTATACTTTGGGAAAAGTAATTCGTTTTTTGAAAGAATAATATAATATTCTCTGAACTTGACGCTAAAACTCAAGGTTAATTCATAAATTCAGGGCGTAAATATAGTTGTGTTACAATGTAACATGGATAAGTTGAAACTAAGTGGACCAAAATAAAAGATTCGAATTAAGAAAATGAGTTCTCTACAAATTAGCACAATAGAAGGGAAGTACAATTTTTTTAACTAAGAATGGCCGCAAAACTCATATTTCTTCCATTTAACTTGTTTAACAATTAATACATAATAGATAAATGTCTCATAATTTGTATTATAAAAATAATGATAATTATAATTAAAAATTTAATAATTTTAAAAATATTTTCACTATATAATTTAGCAATTTTAATTAATAACCATATAAAGCTATTTGATTATATCATTTGTACAATAAAACTTTAAAAAAATTAGTACAATTAACCAAATTATCTCTACTAATAATAAAGGAGTATGTCTGTGTGTCTGTCTCTCTGAGAGTGCGTGTGCGTGTTGGTGCTCTACAGGGCAGACCACTGGACGTAGAGCCACGAAATTTGGCACAAACAAACTTTGGAGTGTGGGAATGTGCAACTCGGAGCTCTTTTTTGAAATTTTAATTAATTAAAATTTAAGCTAAATTTTTGTGTTTTTCCTTAGTAGCTTTCTAAAATATGATAGCATAAAAATTATTTTTACGCCATCTTATAGTGTAAAAAATTTTACCTTTTCAATGATATCAATTAAGTTGCCGTACGATTTTTTCTCTAACTTTAATGAACTTTTCATTGCTGTTTTCATTGTTTGAACAATAGTTTTCATTGTTGCAACGCAATTCAAACCAATTTGATTTTTTAAATAAACATTTATTTGCGTGTTTCTCTATCATTGTTGAAAGATAAGGTAATATTTTAATGTTTAATGCTATGATTTAATCAGCTCAGAAATCTCCGAGACACAGGCATTGATTTGGCAATTAGTCAACAGCTTTTTGTATTAGCAACCGCTGTGTAAGGTCGTCGGGATGTAATTGCCCGAAAAAAATTGTTTTTAAAAATGCTTCAAATCCTCATAACTGGTGTCATAAAGTAAAAATATGTATTCTTTGGTGTATAATTCTTTGTCCTTTTTGCGCATAAATACATTTTAAATCACATATTTTTGTAACAAACGAGTCATTTCATAAAGTAGAAATTGTGGGGGAAATTATGACATAAAATACTTACATGTTCTCTTCCATTCAAGTGTTTCTATCTTACGCACTCAAGCACCTTCTTTCCGAGCATTTTCTCAGATATGGAAATTATTTTAAATCTGATTCTTCTTTGATTTTTACTATAAAATATGAAAGTCTTGAAACTTTTGTGGCATTTCAGTTTAACTATTTGCTATAAATGCACTCTACCATGTATTCACATATAAAAAGATCATTGTAATAGTTCAATTATAAATTTTTTAACATTGCAGTTCGACTCCTTCTATAAAATATTGCTTAACGTTTGCGAAATATGTTATGTACAGACAAAATACTACAGAATGTTCATTTTTAATCTGCAGAAACAGAGAAGTAAATTTAATTTAAAAAATGCAGCAGATTTTTTATGTTGCTCATTTATCTTCAAAATGATGTTTTTAACTTTTCAATAACCACATTTTAAGGTTTAAAAAAATAGTTATTAAAATTTTATGTCCTTATGGTCCCTTGATTAGTTTTTGCGTATGTGCTTTGGCTAATTTTAGTTTATGCGAACTACTGGTTATCGTAACTTCTTTCGGTTTCTTTCCAATTCAGGCAAATGTTTGTGGTCTGATCTGAGAAGCGTTTCGACAATCACCAAACTAGATCGTTTAACTATTTAAAAAAATTGTTATAGAGAATTGTTTCCAAACAAGTTTCCTCTCTGAGGATAAAATAACATTTTTCCTTCTTACTTTAAAACAGCGTAAGTACTATTAGTCTTCTGTTAAAATAGTTTATTGATAATATCTAAATGTACACACTTGTTTACTAACTACAACACGTAGTTATTTCTCATAAAAATGACTATACAAAGAACATTTATTTCGTTACAACACTTACTTGCGTATTTTACGGCCCACATACAGGGTGTACACAAATTAAGTGACTCATTTCAAAAATTAATTAAAAATGCTAAAAGTGTTGGAACTTCTTTTTTTTTTAAAAAAAAGAGCGCATTTCAAAAGTTCTTTCATTTATGTGGCTAAAATGCCACACCATAGATCAGACAGAGTGTTTCACCCCAATAACAGTGTGTTCGGCACCCGAGTTATCGCCTATCAATACCCAAACAGTTATATTGGTGAATTTCATAGACCACATATTTCACCAGATCTGAATCCATGTGATTTCTTTCTTTGGGGACATATGAAAGATTTGGTGTACAAGAAGAAGCCGACAGACTTTATTAGCCTCAAGGGGTCTATAACTGACTCATTTGCAAGCATTAAAAGAAAAACTCTTGAACTTGTTACTGACAACTTTGTGACTAGGTTGCGCTATTGTATCAACTCTGACGGTTCTCACTTTGAAAACATTCTGCATTAAAATCCTTTCCAACGTTCTTTTCAATAAAAAAAATGTTTGTAGTGCTATCTGCAACGATTCAAGAGGTATTTCAGTTAAAAGTTGTAGGTTAATTAAAAGTCACCCTATATTATTAATGTGCAATCAAATGTTATTTTTTACATTATTTGTAATCCATTAAATATGTATAATAAAATAATTGACAAAAAACTCCAGTTCATTGAAGTTACATTAAAAATCTTGAGGTCTCTTTCTAATTGAAAAAATATTAACATGCATCAGTTTTTAACGACCAATTTTGATCAATATACTTCCTAATCATTTTAACAGTAAATGATAAAAAAATTACTAAACTCATAGCGATATAAGTTGCTGTTAATACATTCAAAGTATATCCTTATCCGTTGTGTTTTTATTTTAATATTTCAAAGAAATATGTTTGTAGCAAAAACCAAAAGCTAATTATTGAAGAAAAGACAGAAAATCTTGAATTTAAGAGCAAAAACTGTTTTAAATTTCACAAAGAGAACCAAAAGAATTGTTTTTAATTTTTCTTTTGTCTTTCCCAATCAGAAAATGAAATTGCAAAAACGTAGATGTGTTCAAACTGCTGAAGACCGCAATTTGTGTTTTAGTTGATAATTACCATCGATAAAAAAAAGAAAGTGAGAAAGTGGCTGAAAAAAAGTAATGCCAAGTAGTAATTAAAGTTTTTTTAACAGCGTATTCTTCCGACGTAAATTGTCATAGGTTAATTTGAATGTCAAAAATTCTGATCTAAGGAATTTGTAATGTTTCTTGTAGGAGAAAAATGAATAAATTAAAATTCTTTTCCTAACTTCAGACAAGCAAAAGTTGAGCAAATATATTTATTTTTCTTCTTTAACTAGTATAAGAGCTATAAATACTGAAGAAAAACCAAAAAGAAAAACAACGGTTTTCTTAAAATATTTCTCACTATGAAATAAGATAATGATTCAATTCGTTTTATGCACCGTTGAATAAATATATTGAGGAAGATTAATAAATCTTCACAATGCCTTAAAGAATTTCAGTTGAAGTTATATTTATTTTTGTTCCATTTGCTTTTTATTCGGATATCTATTTTTAACCAAAAATTAACGACAGCTCTGTCAAAAAGGAAAGAAATAATGGAGGTTTTATTAGTTAAGTATATGTGGTTAATACTAAAATGAAAATTATTAGACTCTGTGAGTCACAGAGAGAAGATAATGAATTATTTATGATGGACTTATCTTCGAAAAGAAAACAGTTAGAAGCGATAAGAGGGTCTGTGCATATCTTTTAGTTTGAATATCACATTATCATAAAAACGTTCTTGGTTTCTGTGAAATATTTCTGAAGGCATTTTCTATGTTTCACTTGGAGTTTTTCGGTCTTTTATATACTATACTAATATCTGGATAATAAATAATGTCGCTTTGTTGTATAAAATTTCAATAAACAAACCACCCTCAGAAGTAACACATTTTCTTCTTTAATAATTTTAAAAATCTGATAATAACTTCATATAATTTTTAGTTTTATTTGATATAATTACATTAATACTTTAGCTCTTGAAATATTTAACTGACGATTAGTATCTTTTCATGCTTAGGATTTCATAACTACACAATAAAAGCTCATAGCAAGGTAAAGTAAATATTTATGTATTTAACTCTAATAATACAAACATCATGAACTTAAATAATATGCTGCTAAAATGTATAATCTTTCATATTTTGTTGCTGTAATAAATTATTAATGCACATTAAAATTTCAATTATAATATTTGTTACGTAGTCATCCATTGATGTGCTAAACTACAGTTAAAACTATTTTAAAGTTGAAGTTGCTTACAGAAAATTAAGCATTTTTTTATGAAAGAAATTAAGAAGAAAATGTAATACACATAATTACTTCTAATTATCAATTCTGATCAAATGTACTACTTTTTAATTATTTTGACAGTTAATAATAAAAACTAACAAAGATACAGACATAAAAGTGATTAATAATTCACTTCGAACAAGACCACTAGTTATATTTTTGAACTTATTTAAAAAGAAAAAGAACCACATTTTATCGAAAGCAATAACTCATTATCGAAGATCGAAACTAAATCTTTATTTTATGTCCGAAAACACTTTAGAATTTTACAAGAGGAACAGGAAGAAAAGTTTTCTTTTTAATCTTTATTCTTTTGAATAAAAAAAATAAATTCCTTCAGAATGTACTTGGCTGGTAATGTTGAAAACCGTAATCTGTGTATACGTTGGTAATTACCATCATGGAAAATGAAAATGGCGGAAAGAAAAGTGATATAAAACCGAGTAATTATTGTCTTTTCATTGACATTTCTTTCAGAAATAAGTTTTTATACCTTATTACAAATGTCAAAAATTCTAATCAGTTTAATTCTTATTTTTTCGGAAAAAGTAACTAATTGAAACACATCAAACATCATCAATGAAGTAAAAGTTGAATAAATTACTAAATTGCTCTTCTCTTATTAGTTTGAGGGCGATAATAAACGATAAAAACAATGCAGCTCTTGGGTTTTTTTTATCTATAAACAAAATGGTCCAACTTTTATTTATTTATGTATAATTGACAGTGTACATTGTGTAAAAAAATAAGAAACTTGAAGAAATTTATACCTAAAGTTGAAAGAGAAAATAATGTAAAGCTAATAAAATGCTAAAAGAAATACTTCTGACATTCGCAAAAGGCATCAAAGCAGATAAATATTAATTTGATCTAAAGTAAAGTAATTTTTAACAGTAATTTTTTCCGCCAATCTTATAGAATGTACAGAGTTAAAGTAAACCCAATTCAGAGTTGCCTAAACCCTAACTATTCATCAGGAAGTTATGGAATTTTAAATGCTTTTTAACGAAAAATGTGAAAGATTATTTAGCAGAAGCAATTTCGTTACTATCTTTGACACCATAAACTTCATAATACACACTTTACGGAGCATTTGATTTAAATAAAATTTCGGAAATCTGAAATCATTGCATTTTCGATAAAAAATATATCTCGGATCGACAAATTTCCCTTCAGAATAACGAAGTTTTATTCACGTCAGCGTTACATGGAAACAGTCATTCTGCATTAAAATTCGTAAAAGTTTTTCCGCACACAACATTCACCCTTTCAACGCAAATTTCCTCTTGTGTGAAGGTAAATAGATTTTTCTTCCATTTATAATCAAATTTCAAAATAACATCTGACAGATTCGAGTTTAAAGCTCTTTGGATGTCATTTCAAATTAGAAAAGTCAAAGGAAGCAGTGTTCCCATAGGAAATAATCACTCACGATATATTAGAAATCTCACGCGATTCCGGCAGTTTAATTAAATGTTATTTCTGTCGAAGTTTCTTGTTCTTCTGAGGATTATTTTTATTTCTTCTGATAAACAAGATATATAAGAAGAATTTTGGTGAGCTCATAGAGAATAGAAGCTCTTTCAAATTGCCTCAGTGCATAGATTCCATTTGATTTAGAAATAAATTTAAAACATTAAGTTATTTCGAATGTTTCTTTTCAGTGGTGCAATTAGTAATTGGATTTTATTTCAAAGGAATTGGGTGCAGTAGTAATTGTATTTCTTAGTAGCGAAGTTTCTCTAAGTAGATTTCGAGAAAAGCAATATCATTTTAATGCATGCGGCGAGTGAATATATGTGATATTATTAAGTTACTAATAGATTGATTGATTGATGCATGGGATTTTATGCCCTAAAAGCCAGATGTGCTAAGGTTACTGTACATATTATCACCACCAGGAACCGAGACTTACCAGTCACATTGAGGACTTATGTGGAAAGACGGAAACCCAAACATGCAGTCCGGAGATCCATTGCATCACCTTTGAGGCAGGTTATTTCAAGCAACGAAATATACTGAACTCCAAGCATAATCATTAGGTATATAATTTTATTTCTCTTACTATTTATTTTTTGTCCCTGTGCGTGTGTGTGTGAATGTGTGTTAAAGTAAGAATGAATGGATGATGAAAGATGTATGCTATTAACTGAACTGCATTTAATTTGGTCAAACACATTTTAAATAAGGTCTAATTAAACTAAACTCATTAGCAGTCGAATATTGTGACCCAAGAGGCCGTTGATTTCTTATACTTTCACATTAACTACAAAACTCTCTGGAGTAATAGGAAATTTTATTGCAAGGGAAGAAATGAAAGGTTAACAATTCACCTTCTTTTTAAGCCAATTTGTTGGCAAAGTAAAGTTTGGAAATTCCTTCAAGGAAGAATTTGTAGGCCTATCGTGTTGTATATCAGAAATGATAAATTTACGAGACAACCTATTTTTCAGAAATAAAGTGTCCTCAACTAACCTGTTTTTTCATATTTCGTCCATCTAATAAATCTGTCTTTAATGCTTAAAACTATAAACATCCAATTACTGTGGTTGGTAAATGCCACACTTTTACTCACAGCACTGAATAAATCTAATCAGTATTCAAAGCTTCCTTTCTCAATATAAAACAAACAACCAAATTATTTTATTTTATGGAATGGAAACTTCGTTGTTATATACCGTAAGGACCACTGCTAATCTCTACGCTTTATTTCCGCAAGGAAACTTCAATATCAGTTTCACTTTTCATCTCCTCATATATTTTGCGTAAACATGTGTTGAAATACACCTTTTCTGTGAAATTCCGTACACCGTCATCTAATCGATCGACATCGGGTAAGAAAGTAAAGTTAAGATAAAAAAGAGTGGGCGGAAAGAGAATACAAAAAGAAAACTCTTGGAGACTGAAGAAAAATACACCCAAGCACTGAAATTGACAGTTGGGATTTTTAAAAAAATATATCCCTGTAACTTTTTTATCCTCTTTTCTTCTTCATTTTCCCAAGAGAGTTGCTGATCCTGAAATGATAACTATTTACGGTCCTCGAGTTTCATGTCTGATCTCGTTCTTTGACTCATCTATCAACGACGAGCCTTTAACTGGGGGAATAGGCAGAAAGCATGTGACTAGACACTCAGCTTGTCTTAAAAGACTTAACCTCAAGCTCAAAGTCCGTTCCTGAAAGTTCTTCCGACGAGGGAATTTCCCGCCGTTCACCGCGCAACTACGCTAAGATTTTAATACATTTCTATCGAACTCAAATCGAAAGGAATTTTTGAAAATTTCATGCTTTTTTCATAAAATGGTTGAATTCTGTCTAATTCCCTATAATTATGTTTCTGCAGAAGAAAGGTATAAATATTGACTCGGTTGTTGTTTGAAAAAGAATGTGTCACGTACAGCCGAAATATCTGCTGGATGAATTTGATATTGATACCATTCTTAAAGTCAGAGATATAAGATTTTGGCTTTTTTTCTTAATTCTTTATATATCACCTGTGAATGAAATCGTCGATTTAAATATAATCGATGATTCTGGCTTTTAAGTTTCTTGACTGTTCGGAAAAAATTAGGTTAATCGCTAAAAAGTGCTAGTTCAAAGAATAGTATGCCATTAAATATCAGTTTGATGAATTTCAAATTGTTGTCTATTCTAAAGTCTCGAAATGTTTAACTTGACTGTCACCAGCAGTTTACAATCCGCTGTATGTCATTAACTAAAAAAAGTAAACTTGGCCTAACAGCATATTTGATCGCAAAATGCATTCCAGAACTGTTAGCCCACGCCATTAAATAAAAACAATCATAAGATAAAAAGGCGTAAAAGATTCTTCTCTCTCAGCATCCAAAAAGCAATATTCAAGTTCTACCTTGTGGGAAAAAAAACTGATCTTACGTCCATTTATTATGAAATTTCAAAGTATCGACTGACAGATCTAGATTTAAAGCACCTCAGTTGTCATTTAAAAATACGGAAATCAAAGGAAGCAGTGTTACTAGAATAATTAATCACTCTCTATATATCTGTAATCTCAGACGAGCATTCAAGTTTAATTAAATATTTTTTGGACAACTTTTTCTTTCCCGCAGAAGTAATGTTTTTGTTTAGTGTAATACACACGATTTTTTTGTAAAATTCGGAGAGATGACTTTTATTTTACAAAATTCTAGAATGTTTCTGACAACGGTTCTCTGCATATATTGACGCCCTCAAAAAATTTTAAAAATCTGTTTGTGAAAGATGTCTTGCCACATTTAAAATATCCCCTTAAAATGCAATATCTGTTTCGTGGAGTTCCAAAAATAAAAGCACTAACAATAATGCTGACAACGCTTCGGATACTTGCTATAATAATCAGCTAAGCCTAATACATCTTTGTCTTCAATATCTAGCAATTTATATCCAATTTCTTTTGCTCTTCTGTCTATATATTTTTGCTCTGTTTCAGCTTTTATTCGTATGTAGATTTTAGCAAAAACTGATTCAATTCCATTTTTTGCGTTTTATTACCGTCGGCAGAATATAAAAAGTGCCTCGCGTTTTCTAAATGATTTTTGTGGTCGTTTGTAATTTTTGACGGTACCTATCGCAAGTTTTGGCCTAAATAACCATATTCGTACATAAGTCTATATAAGACTGTGGTTTCGTACGCGATCGCATAATCAAGCATTAATTTATTATTGAATTTAGTACTTGGATCGAGAGTTTTTGAATCGTTAGAGCCCATACCGCGTGGTTCAAACCAGGGCTTTTTGAATTCATTTGTACATGCCTCAACAAATTGTTTCAAATGCACAGCATAAACACATTCTTTCGGAATTATCTTTAGCTTTCTGAGCTCTTTTTTATGTCTCCAACCCTATGTTCAGTATCAAAATGAATTAATGCAACTAAAATATCTTTATGAGTTCTAGTCTCCCAGGACATGAAAAGATTCATTTGTCCGTTATAACGAACACTGTACAATATATCAATTTCTTGTTTTGTATT
>BGPR01020998.1:14850-27083 GCA_013235015.1 Araneus ventricosus | reverse complement strand
CCTTTAGATTTAAAAAGACTGGTTCAGCTTTCAATGGATGGACCAAATGTGAACAAAAAGCTTCTCAAAGATCTACAAGCACAAATTAAAGAACAACCCACTGACCCAGAAATCTTGAATATAGGATCTTGCGGATTACATGCTATCAATGTAGCATTTAAAGCAGGAGCTGTTGTAACTCAATGGAAAATACTAGAGTTCCACAGAGCTCTGTATTACTTATTTAATAAGTCTCCTGCGAGAAGAGCTCTTTACAGTTTTTATTCAGGTTCTTCACTATTCCCTAAAAAGTTTTGTGCCATTAGATGGCTTGAGAATTCTGATGTGGCTAACAGAGCTTTAGATATGCTTCCCCATCTTAAGAGCTATGTTGAAGCAGTTGAGAAGAACAAAGAAGCTCCTTGTAGCAACAGTTATAACCTTATTAAAGAAGCTATAAAGGATAAATTACTACCGGCTAAACTTACCTTTTTTAGATCAGTTGCTTGCGAATTTGAAGGGTTTTTGCGAGAATACCAAACGGATGCCCCGTTAATTCCTTTTCTGTTTAGTGACTTATCTGTTTTGTTGCAGGGCTTGATGGAAAGATTTGTAGGAAAAGATGTGTTGATGAAAAATAGCATCATGGAAATTGACTTAAATGATATTAAATCTCTTTGCACTGATAAGCAAATGGACTTGGGCATCTCTACTCTTTCTTGTATCAGGAAATCACAAGTCCCTGAAAAAGATGCTACTGCATTTCGAAAAGAATGTCGGCAGTTTTTATTGAATTGCGTGCAAAAGATGAGGGAATGTTCCCCACTGATTTATTCCTTGACAAAGGCTGTGTCATGCTTTGATCCGTCAATTGCATTGAAGGAAAAAAATTTTTCTAGGCGTTTAGTTTCATTGCTCCTAATTTTGACGGAAAAAAATTGGGTTGATGGAATAGTAGCTGATAGGGCTAAAAGACAATTAATTGATGTTTGCTCTCGTCCTCATATTATACACTCTTTACAACAATATAAACGACAATATGAGAGTATTGACAAATTTTGGTTCAACTTGTTAACAACAGAAGGTGCCTGCAATGATGCTATTAAAGTTTTAAAAATTGTGATGGTATTATCCCATGGCAATGCTTCTGTTGAAAGAGGTTTTTCAATAAACAGTGATTGTTTGTGGGAAAACATGAAAGAAGACTCTCTAATTGCCAGAAGGAGAGTGTTTGACTACATCGCTTCAGTGGGTGGTCTCTCAAATGTAGAGATCTCTAAAAAAATTATCCATTATGTGCACAACGCAAGAGCACGATATTCGGAAGCAAATGAAGCTCGCCGCAAAGAGCAGCAGCATAAAGCTACTTTGTTGAAAAGAAAAAAGGAGACAACACTTCAGCTGAAAGATCTGGAAGCCAAAAAAGTTAAAATTCAACAGCAAGCTCAAAGACAGAAAGATGTTATCGACGAAGAAATATCAGCTCTGAAGATTTTACAAAACAACTTAACCTAATTTAAGCATAAATGTTTTTGCATTTCCCGCTTCCCACATTTAGTGTTTATGTTGTGATGCGAGATGCATGCATGTATATTCACTTTTATTTTTGAAATTAATGAATATTAAATCTTCTAAACCTTTGTTAAAATGTGTATGTACCATTGAATGAAAGAATTCATTTTTTTTAATTTTATAGTTTTTAAGTAACCTTGTCAAAGTCACAAATTAAGCACAAAAATTATTGGAAAAATGATATTGCAGATTCTTTTGAAAGTTTATAATTTGTATGTGGACTGACTGAAACGATATTTGAGATATTTTACTTTGTTGTAGAATGATTAACAATTTCACATACATTAATTTTGTTTTCCTTATTTAGAATTGTTTTATTCAAATTAGAACTGACACATTATTAATTGCAATATGTAAATTTTAATATCTATTAAACTAATATTAGGTGGGTGTTCGCTAAAAAAATTACTTTACTTTTTCTTTAGTTGGACACTTTTTTCTGTTACTGTCCTTTATATTCAACAAGAAATGACTGAAATTATGATTTTTACAGCTTAAATTCTCAAAATTTCAAATTGTAATGAATTTTGATATACATATATTGACCAGTGGCATGTTTTTTGGGTATACTTGGTATGCAGCACATACTCGACTGATCCGTCTTTGATTGTTTGACTGTAAGTTTGCATTTTTAAATTTGGGCTACATTTTTTTTTTGTCCGACTCCCCACTGATATTCACTATTATTTGTCTGTTTGTTTTTGAAGCATTGTTTTAACTTTACAATGTTAAGACTGTATATAAATAGTTAACATTTTGTAAATGTGCACCATTTTCTTTAAAAGTACTTAATCATTTTATGGTAAATGTTCTTTTATTATTATTTCAGAATATTTAATCTTTCAAAGGATATAGGTTTTACTCGCATGCATTTCAAATAACAAGGTTTACAGGTTTAATTGAAAATCGTCGTATTCAGGGAAATTTTATGCTATTTACTCTGGAAATCAGGGAATTCTCAGGGAACTTTTCTCTCAAGTTCCTGTAGCCACCCTGAGTATTGGAAGAAAGTTTTTAGGGTTCATCCGTTGACCCTTGACCGGATGCGAGAGAGGGGGACCTTCCCTTTAACCTTTCTTCTGCTGATAGCTTTTTTGTTAAGTGAGAAAGTCAATTTACTCTGTAACGCTCCAATGTAAGGTGCCAACTGCTTTTCAGGGCAGGAATTTTTTAAATAAAGGTCTCAAATGGCCTGGTTTGTTTTGAGACTGGATCACATATGGTGAGATGAGGGAGGAACTCGTGAAGAGAGGCCCAACTTATATTAATGTAATTATGTTATTTGATGAGTTTGAGTAATAATGAATGTCAGACGTTATAGTTCAATGTAAAATATAATTTCTGTATACAATATCTTCATGTCAGCAAGAAAATGAATGTCTTACATCTCACAGTTACTGAGTTGTCATCATTGAAGATAAATAATCTCATTTTTACATTATTTTTTAGTCGAAATATAGTATAACATATTTCTCCTGATAGCTTGTGTAATAGAAGTTTTGCATATTTATAGTTTAGCATATTTTATTGTTGTTTAAAATGCACTCAGGTACATGTTGATTACTTTTCTCCATTCTTAAAATTAAAGATCACTATTTAGTTTTTTGATACATCATTATGTAAATATGAAGCTTTATTAAATTGTTTACTTTTGTGCATGAAATCCAGCTCACTGATGTTTTATTATTATTTGAGAAATATTCTAATTTTGTTAAATGTTCTTGCTGTTAAAATTATTTGCAGTCTTCACATATATAAATGCGAACTTGGTACAAAAATGATTTTTCCTTGCCCCCTTAATTTAATTTCTGGATTATTAAATATGTATGTTATTCAGTATGTGGTTTTTAATCTCATTAAATTTTGGAGTATTAGAAAAATTTAAATCATACTCAATTAAAATAGAAGTTAAAATGATGCACACAAAATTGTATTTTTGCAAATTAAACTAGCATTTAAAGTTTGTGGAAAGTGTATTGTGTGTTACTAAGGGCATGTGTTCCTAACCCTTTTTAGTAATTCACTATTTGAAGTAATCTATAATTTCTATTGTACAGCAAAACATGTTTGTATATGAGTTATAATAATGTGCATGCATCTTTCAAATGTTGCCATAAGTAAAATAAAGAAAGTGCCTCTATGGGTGATGGACAATTCAGACATTATTGGTTGATTCAACAGTCATTTGACTTGTTATCTGTGCTTTTCTAATACAGTGGTGCTCAAACTGTGGGTCGCGACCCCTTTGTGTGTCGTTAAATTCAAAACAAATTTATTTAATAAATATATATATATATATAGCTCTTCTTCCAATACTGTTGTTGCGACTCCTATGGGGGTCACCAAAAATTTTACACAATGTGAGTGGGTCGGGAATGGAAAAAAGTTTGTGCACCACTGTTCTGATATATCATTAATGGCACAATGAGTCATCCCATTGGTTTTGCAGTAGGTATCTTCTAAGAATGTACAGTATTGGAATTTCCTTTCCTTGATGGTTAAATGAATAGAGAAAACTGCTTGCTATATGATTTTATACTTGAAATCAACATGTTCTTATATGTTTGCTATTAGGCTAATTAATTAGTCTGAATTTAATGAAAGTACAATTTGTAGCACTCTGTTTTTTTAACCATTTGAAAAAAAAATGTTTTAAGATAACTCTTCTAAAATAAACATGTTTTTTCCTTATTTTGAAGCCTTAGATTGTAATTAATGCAAATTTTCATTATTACATATTTTAACTTTATTTAAAAGTTATCTGATCTTTAGAACAGATTCTTTATTAATTGTAATGCATGATCATTATACACATTGTATTTTTTTTTTTTTACTTTCGCGTATATGAAGTATACAAAGAGAAAATATTGTAATCATCAAAAAATTTGAACTTGAGATTTTGACGAATCTACATGTTTTAGACTTCCCTGAGTCTGAAAAAAACCATTTTGGAATTATGTCTGTGAACACGATAACTCGAAAACTATTAGAGCTATGGGGATGAAATTTGGTATGTGATCTTGACACATAATTTGTAGGTTTCTATCAAATTTTGGACGAAATCTGTTTACAGGATGTCTGTCTGCGCTTATGTGAACACTGTAACTCAAAAATTTGAATGGCTAGATAGATACAATTTGGTACTCAGGTTTATATTCAGGATTGGAGGTCCGTATAAAAGTTTGGGCCAAATCCATCAAAGGGTTGACTGTCTGTTGGACTGTATAATAGCATACTTATAAAAATTATATCTCCTGAATCCTTTGGCTTAGATAAACAAAAATTGGTATGACAGTTGCTAACACAGGGTTCGTACGCGTCCTTACAAGTCCTTAAAAGTCCTTACTTTTACACTTAGTCCTTAAAAGTCCTTACAAATCCTTATTTTTATGTCCCATTTTTAAAAAGTCCTTGAAAGTCCTTACTTTTTACTCTGCCATTATTAAAAAATTTAAAATTTCACCGATTATCGTTTTTCTAATTCCTCCTCCTCGGCGGCTCTAATCTCGGTCGACGTGGCTCTCGCGGAATGGGGTGGGGGTGGCGGGACGACACTGCTCGCGTTCCACGAATACATATCCATCGCATACACTTTGGGAAATAAGGAAGGAGTTACAGATGGCCTTTATTGGTCCATGGTTCCATAGGAATGATTGTCAAAAGTGCTGTTACCATTTTTAGAACAGTATCAAAGTGATAAACCTTTACTTCCATTTTTTGCCAGTGATGTTTTTAAAACTTGTTAATGATTGCATTCAACATTTCAAATTTTGAAACCAGAGAATGAAAGAATTGAGAAACCCGAGACTTTATGCAAATTCAACTTCAGTGACCCAAACTTGTATAATGATAAAAGTTAAGCGTATTTAAGATTTGCTGCAGAGCAACTAATAAAAGAAAAGATAAAAAATAAGGAATTAGCAGACAAGGATGTTTTCACACTCAGACAGGATAGTCGGAAAAACATCATAACAATGATAAAACATTTCATGCAGAAATGTTCTGTGAATTACGCACTAGTAAGACCTGCGATTTGCATTGATCCACGAGTAATAGTTGGATATCCCGAAAAAGCACAGGAAAAAATGAAAAAGATATAGATTGCGTTGTCGCAAAATAAACGCATTTTGGAAAAAGATTTGGACGAAATTTTGTTACTCTATGCAGATTTTCTGTTAAATATTGTAAAGCCAAATTCATTTGAATTTACTTCTTTCAATCCAAAGAGTTATTCCCTTGTTACTTTTTTACAAACTTATTTTAACAATAATCATTATGAAAAAGTTTGGAAGATTATCAAAATGGTATTAAAACTGTCGCATGGACAATGAGGTTTTTCGGTGAACAAGGCCCTGGAAATAGAAAATTTGAAAGATGCTTCTTATATTTCCCAGCGTCTAAATCATGAATTTATTAAACTGTCTGGGGCTCTGTATGACTTAAAAATTGCTAAAGAAATGAGGACGGCTGCCACCTCAGCTAGAGCAAAATACATGCAGTATTTAGAAAGTGAAAGATCTAAAGAAAAGACTGAAATAAAACAACTGAAACGAAAAGCTTTAGAGGAGGAAATAAGAATTTTTAAAACAAAAGAAAATGTTCCAAACCAAATACACCAAACAAATGGGGAAGCAAATGATTTAGCTAATGAGGCTGAAAAGTCGAAGGACATAAATTTATTTATTCAATCGCATGAACTAAGAAAAACAATTACTTAAAAAAAAAATTAACATAAATACCTTGGATGTAAAATTGGATGAAAAAAGTTTGGAATTAAAAGATATTTAATTCGATTAACCAGTTTCATAGGGTTTTTTCCATCAATTTATTAACTCATATTTTTAAGAGTTTTTGTTGTATTAAATTTGTATTGTATCTTCTATGTTTTATAGTATACTTTATCATCTAAAAGGCTGAATTTGCAAAAATGAGACATTTTATTTAAAAATGCGTGCGACAATTCGTTAAGTTTATTCAATTTAGAGGTCCTTATTTTTTGGTTTTTTTAGTCCTTAAAAGTCCTTGATAGTCCTTGATTTTCTTTTAAGGAAATGTGTACGAACCCTGTAACATTAATTATAGGTCTGTGCCCAAATTTTGTTTCAATTGATTTAAATAAAAGGAGTTCAAGTTGCATATTAATTTTTTTACTTGCATACTGGAAGTAATCTCTGCGCATGCAAAGCTATTCAGCGATAGCAAACAAAGTTATTTTCTCCTGTTTTCTTTTTGCTCGCTCATGCCCTCACATTAGTGGAGCTTGCTAGATTGTGATAGAAAATAAATATTGCTAAGTTTTGATACATAAACATCTCTTTGAATTTGATTCTTCACCTAAAAATTTTACAGTCGCTATAATCTACAATGAAAAACCTTCTGATAGTCAATGCATTCTGGGTTATAGTAGGTTCGAATTTTTTATCCATGCATAGGGAGGGGAAATGACAAATTTTTGAGAAGTGTACGAGAAAGTTTAGCGGAGGCCACTCCCGCTGTTTTTACTATGTACTGTACTTCACTGTCTCACTGTTTTGTCTGGACTGGATTTTAAAACATCATAATACTTTTCAATTAAGTTTAATCATAATATTTTATTTGTTCATGTATCATTTCCATAATGTAAAATTTGTTTGTATCTGGCCTGCTATCCTTGCATATTTTTATGACAGCATTTCAACTGAATCAATAGAACTATCAAGTGAGACAGTATTTACAAGTTTTCAGATCTGTTGTCTTCAGCTATTTATGGACATAGAATTATTATCCACAATCACACTTATTTTTTTTTTTCTGTTGAAGATCGGTGTATAATCTATGTGCAGTTTCAGGCCCTTTTTTTCTAAATGTATTTAATCTTTGAGTTTATATAACTGAATGTACCAGGGTGTTTAGTTTCTAAAAAGTTAATTCACAAAAATGTCGTTTATGTCAATTTTGTTGTGCTAAAAAGTAAAAACAGAAATGCATTAATACTGTGCACTGTAAGGAATTTCACTTCAGAGTTGCTGAATAAGTTAATCTGTGTTTTTCAGTGTTCATTTGAATCTTATATGTCAAATGTGGAAGTGTTTTTTGCTGCATTGATTAAATTTAACCTTTTATATAAACTAATGGTTATTTCATGTATATTCCAATTGATATTTGATTCAATATTGCTATCAGCTTTTGTAGTTATTTACTCATTTTGTTTCATATTCATTTCACATTTTGTTTCATTTAGTGTACTCATTTTTTACTTTCTGTAGTAATAAGTATTTGTGCTATCTCTAAATATTTTGTTCTGTAACATTAATAGGTGCCATTTGTTTATAGATATTCTTAATTTACAAAATGAATACCTGCTTGCAATATATACAATTTGTATGCTGTTTTGATTGTTTTATTACTATTTGTTTGGAATTCAAAATTTTATAATTTAATCATTTAACTCTGATGTCTGTGACTCATGCATCAAATAATAATATTTTCCAAATAATTAGCTAAAATTAAGTCATTCACAAACATTATAATTCCATTAAAAATAAAGTGGAATCCATAGTTTTTCCAATCCAAGTGCCTCATGATCTCTTAGTTGAATCAATATAACCAGACCTTCCTAAAGTAAGTGTAATCTAATTACAGTGAAACCTCTCTGAGCGGCCACCCCTCCGTTCTGAGAAAAATTGGCCGCTCAGGGGTTGGCCGCTTTGAAGGGTTTTCATTACAATTACAAGATAATTGCTATAATACATAATATAAACAACTTACTTAATGCTGTTGCGTTGAGCACGCAAAAAGGTGTATTGTTATCGTATTTTGTTTAAATCTTCTGTATCCTTTTTCTTTTTTTACCTTTTAATTTATATTTCTATTATTTGTTTCTGTATTATATTAGAAATAGCTGCATATGCGCCATTCTATATATTACAAAGAGTTTTAATTAATTTTTGACTAATTAATTTATAGTTAATATCTTTGTTAAATCTTGTTAATTATAACTGATAATATAAACAAGTCTGACACATATTTCTTATTTAAAATGAAGTTTGAGATTTATCTAAAGAGAAAATAGTACTTTATTTAATATTTTTTTACATTTTTTTGAAAAAAAAGGGTACAACTTGTGACTGTTTTAAGTTTTTACCCTTCTCGGAAAAAAACCATTTTTTCAGGTTCGTTTTTCAGTTTAAAAAGTAAATCCCTAACCGATGCTTTTGTTAAATGGGATGGGTGAACCCACCCGGCGGCTGTTCAGAGGGGTTGGGTGGCTGTTGCTAGGGGTTATTTTAACAATAGGTCTATGGGCCGAAAAATCCGTGCCACGAAAAATTGGCTGTTAAGAGGGGTGGCCGTTCGAAAAGGTTTCACTGTAGATAGAAAACTACACAATTAAAAGGTTTAATGCTATTGTTTTAAGCTATTTTTCTACATGTTAGGAGAAGCAAGGAAAAAATATATGTGAGGTCATAACTAATATTTCTGCTCAAGTGAAGTCAAATGTCAGCCGAAGAAAATGCAGTTATAAGAATCATTTTCAATCAAATAAAAATGAAAATTTGTAGTTGAGAGTCTTATCTTAGAGTTGTCAGGCAACTTGTCTTAACAAGCCTTGGGAATGAAGAAAATGCTCTCGTAACGGCTCAAAAATACTGGTGTGATTATAATTGGATAGTGCACATTAAATTAAAATGAATTTCTTTATTTGTCATTATTCCGCTAAAAAATTATCACTTATATTCCTTACATTTTGTTTTGTTTTGCATTGTGCTTTTATTTATTCTTTTTTTAAGGTTATGAAAATACAGTTTATAGACAAACATTAAAAGGAGTTTTATGAAGTTTTTCTAGAATCTGAGGCACATTTTTAGAAAAGGAATGAAGGTGGACTGTGTTATGATGTCTGTTGTAATCTTTTGACCAAATAGGGAACTCCTTTGTTTTGTTGTTTCTTTAAACTGGCAATTCATTGCGAGTTTTCTTTTAGGTAAAAATTTACAAATAAACATTCTTTTTGTATCATCTTCATGCCTCTTTTACATAAGGTATTTTCTTATTAATAAATTTCTAAAGTTATTGAAATTATTGTTTTGATATTTGTTGATTGACCACAAGTTATTTTTAGTATGTATTTAAGTTATTATATGACCATAAATTTCCAAATATATCAAAATGGAGCATAAACTAGATTACTTTTCTTTCATTCTCTTGAAGGTACTATTAATTTGAGGTGCATTTTATCAATATATTGACTTTAATATTTTTAAATATACCTAGATTTTATTGTTCATGCCTGTAAATGTGTAAACAAAAGAGTATTTACAAGTGGTTCCTATGCACTAAGATAGAAAATGTTATCTCAAAAATAATTTTTTGTTATTCAATATTGTTTTGAAAGTGTTTTTCATTTTTTTCATGTTATATTTAAAGCTTTTTCACACATTTTGTCTGATTCTGTTAGAGCTTTTAATTAATTTGATGTCAATTACACGTTCATTCTTTTATTGATCGTTAAGATCTTGAGGATTTTATTCTGAGACGATAAATTTAAAAGAAGGAATTCCATTTGTCTTCTGTGGAATTGAGGTCCAGATTATGACTGTGCATGCATTACTATATTTACATTTACATTATTTCTCTTGAAGCAAATCTTGTTAGATCAGGAAGTATGAAAACATGCACCCAACATTATTTTTCTAATTCCAAACCACTACAATTGATCATTCACTAAGCAGATTTTTAAAAACCCTTAATGAATGATTCTTCCTAAATTTTTTTGAGATTTCTTCACTGCTCATAAAGGAAAAACATTTCCATGTTGTAAAGTTATGTTAATTGCAAGTCCAACCATCAGAGCCATTCAGATTAAACTTTTCCCCATTTCAAAATATAATTTGAATTCTTTCATTCTTCTAATGTACGAATTTTCTAACTAATATGATCCAGTGTTTCATTTACTTTTAGAAAAATGGTACCCACCAGCTTATTTTTCACAACATTATAGTTTTTCACTTCTGTCATTTTGATACATAATTAGTTTAGTAAGAAAATGTCTATGTGAATATAATGTCTTGTGAAAACATTTGCATGGCTCTGCTATCATTTATTGTCCAGACCTGTGTGTTCTAGTCTTTTCAATGGCAGTTTGGATATGTTCATTGATGAAATCTAATAAATATGCGATACTTCGTATTTCTCAGCAAATCTCAAAGCAGAATATCTGTTCCAAGTAAAAAAATATTGCACATCTGATCTGTAAATAATACTATATTACTTGATATTGGAATGCTTGACTACATGTTTGCACGAGAACAATACACAGTTGGGGGGAAAATAATCATGTTCTGAATGTTGAAAGATGCCTTGAAAAGAATCATAAAAATCCGATATTTTCTGTTGAGTGAAATTATTTGCCTTTAAAATGCATGAAATGTGTTTTTAAACAGATAAAATGAGCATGATGGAATATTCAGTATTTATTTTAGCTGATATCTTGCTTCAAAAGTGTAAGTACTTTCATTTTATAGATGTATTCACTGAGAAAGAAAATAAATGTTTGTTTCAAAGGTCATACAGCATTCTCTTAAAAATGAATTACAATTTATTACTTGTAGGCCATTATGTAATAATCTAAATGAAAAATTACCTTCTATAAAAATTAAATTAATTTTGTGCTTGCTCTTTGGGAAAGATAAGTAATTCAACAGCCTAGATTGTTTTGTCTTTGCACAGATCTATTACTTTCATGACATTCTGCACATATTATGGTTTTTAAAATTTGTCATGAATGAAAATTGCAGTGTTAAATAAATGTAAATATTTTAACACACGCTGTTTAATGCATTATTTTTCAAATGATTTAATGATTAATTTATTTTTTAGACTATCATTATTTTTTTAATGAAAACATCAAGATGATTGTAACAAAAGGCACTTGTAATGCCAGAGACAAGAACTAGATTGCTTTATTAATATTATTATTAAAATGAAAATCATTGAAATAATTTGACTTCCTTAATAAGAAATTAAATATTTTTCTGGTATTTTTATTCATTCTGCACAGTTTATTCACCATGCATGTATTTCTGTCAATTGTTGAAGGGTAATATGAACACTGAATTCTGACCATGGCACAAATAGTACACAATAATTTGGCTGTTGGTGTATTTATCATTATACAAGATGCCCACTTAAGTCCGCCTACCCCTTAACTTCAGAACAATGGCAGCTATAGTCATGAAACGGTGTCTAGGTTTAGTAAGATGATAATAATAAGACTGCTTATAACACCACTTGATGGCAAATAGTGGAATTAGCATTTGTATCTCAAAAACTGTATGATATAGGGGAAAAAATTCAGTTAGAGTTGTAGAGCCTTATTGATTTAGTACAAAAAAAATACCTTAGCGACATTTATGCTAAGAACAGAAGGTTTACATGCATATTTGTTTGATGGTGATTTCCAACACTGTTGCATGATGAAACACGTTAGAAAGAGAGAGAATTCCTGGGTATCACAAGATACCTTTATTTTAGGTATTCAAATAGCTCTCCGTCAACTACAATGTATATTTTCACCCTTGTTTGAATTTTACGTTGCACGCTTTTTATTATATCACTTGTCACAAGTAACAGCAATACATTGTCGTAGGTCCTGTAATGTTAGTGGAAAGGTTGCATACATTTGCTGTTTGAGGTACCCCCCC